>OZ020247.1:19691234-19983023 GCA_963971285.1 Astropecten irregularis | reverse complement strand
CACATGGTTTCTGTGACGTCACGAGCACTGCCTTGCGCATTGACCAATCAGCGCGGCGCTTGTCACAAACGGCACTGTTGTTATGGGGCCGGGAATTTTGCCGAGGCAAAGTGATCTACGTATCGACACGTCCGCATAGTATGGAAATTACCAAAATTAATATTCATGCGATGACGTAGGACCGCCATTTTGTGTGGAGCAGAGCCACACAAATTAAATTCCGTTTTTTACGTTCTCGTCTGGACATTCGTCAGAAAAGGTCGATTTTCATCACAAGGAATGATCGTGAGTACAAATGAATATGCTGTATTTCATCTTTGACTTTCGTAGAAGCAATGGAGCGAGTTTCAATTCTGTTTGTGATGTTTTTGGTGTAGTTTGGGGACATTTTCGGCGGAAGTGCCGTGAAATTTTGTTTTTCCTGTGTACGACACATCTGGGCCAATATAATTCACTGGGGCGCTAGACCGACCGTCAACCCCAAAAGTCAAAAAGGGAGTTCAGCGCCCCAGTTACTGGGTCTAGGGGAGGGGTATAATTTTGAAAAAAAAAAATGAATTCAGATGGTGCCTAGCTTAAGCCTTAAGCTAGGCACCATCTGAATTCATTTTTTTTTACATTGAACATTTTAAGTGGCCCCCTTAAGTTAAGGGGGCCACTTAAAATTTTCAATGTTTTTAAATTTCGATTTTTTTTGACCCACCAACCCACCCCCAATTTCGATTAAAAAACCCTGATTTTTCATCAAGTACATTGTACATTTGATATAAATTCAAATGCATGTTAAAACTAGAGATCTAGCATGTCTGCAACAGAGCATAGGGCTTTTCCGCTCCATGTTTTTTAAAGTAATTTATGAATCCATGCAACATTAGATCTAATGTACATATGTGCCACAAAGAAATACCTCATCTGAAATTGATATTTGGTGAAAGAATCACGATCCTAGCTCTTTCCACTTTTAAATGAGGAGCTAATTCCTGTATGACTGGAAGTAGAGGTCACACATGTCAAACAATATGTCACAGAGAAAGACCTTGCCCAACATTGATATTTGTTGAAAGAATCATGATCCTTTTCTCAGGCAAGTGAGATAAAAATTCCGATTTTTAATAAAAAACTTTTATTTCGATTAACAATTTACTTCAATTTATTTCCTTGACCCACCCACCCTCTATTTCGAAAAAAAGTCAAAATTCAAAAACATTGAACATTTTGAGTGGCCCCTAATAAGGTCCAGTTCCGTCAACTTCAACTTCAAGGGTAATTATTTTTAGCTCTTAAAAAAGCTTCTAGGCCTAACGTTAGTCCTCGAAAAGGAAAAAATTCCACTTACGACCATGGCCAAATTTACCTAATTTTGGGATATTTGACAAGTTCAGAAGGGGGGGGGAATCTATTTTGAGGGTTTTTAGGTGTGAGAGGGGGCCCTCTTTACACTTCTTTCTTCTCTCCTACCTCTCCTATATCCCTTATTTATCACTCTTATTTTCCAACTTTTTTTTCCTTGATCTCACTGGGATTCGAACCCGGGCTGTGGAAGAAACAACAATAAAATGCAATGGATTATCTGAGCACGCCACACGAGCGCTTGCTGCCAGAAGTCAGTTAATATGTTCTATTTGAAGTTAAGGTCAAGTAAAATTGGCGGGGGAGTCCCAATATGCAATGGTTAACAGGTTAAATCCAGAGCCGTAAATAAAGAGAGTTTGGCCAACTCGGTTTCAGGCATCTCATTTAATTGGTCAATAGCCCTCACGTGACTACAAGGCGCCATGTTAGCTACCAACTTTGAGTCAATCAATTGCAATATTTCACAAAATTTGTCTTTGCCCTATATTCAGGAGAAATGCACATTCAATGGTTTCATGATCACAACAAATGGCACACCATTGTAAAGAGGAATAAGGAAGCTTTCTAATGATTTCAGTTTCACCGTTCATAGATCCGTAACAAAAAAGATATAATCTCTCAAACTTGAGTTGCAGAACTTTTTTGAGGTTTTTTAGACACACAACCGTTGCTAAAATAGTTTGCGCGCCCGCGCGCGCGTGTGTACGCGCATCCCCTGTAGGTCCCTAACATGGCGTAGTTGGCCAAACTCTCTTTATTTACGGCTCTAGTTAAATCTAAGCTGCGTACCGCATATCAATTCAGACCTTCCAAAAATGTCTCTAAATTAATGCTATTTCGAAATCCCCACACCTAAACCCTCCCTGAATTTTCCTACCTTTATTACCTCACACTAAACACCAAACAATGGTCCCTCCTGAACATCAATATTCAACAGCTCCAGTGCCCTTAGCCCTCTGTCATGCGCACCACACAAGTTCACAGATAGAAAATGGCTGCCCCCGCTGTGCGCTGCTGATCCGAAGTATGAGTCCAAAATACCCCGTAAAACTCACTTTCCAGATGTGCTACCCAGCTTTCCACTCCTGAGATTGAAGTTGGTCCTAACTTGTATCCAGTAAGTTAACTTTTAGAGGATATAACTTTGTTTCCGTCATGGTTGTCAGTGGAATTCTTGCCCTCGAGAATGATACTTTCAACAAATATTTCAAATTTGAAAACTGCAGTGTCGGTCGCGTACTCGCGTGATGCCTGGTTAGTCTGGTCTGGTGCTCAGACCCAACAAATCAAGAATCATCCATTGAATGAGAGTGAAAACCAGACCATTCTCGTCTGCGGCCATCCATGGCGGCTGTGAATTGAAGTGTCGCATCTTCGTTACCTTTTTAATTATGTTTACCCCCCAATTTCTCTCAAAAATCAAAACTGCCATCTTGCCACAAAATTAAACTTACTATTACTTTATAAATACATGTAGTTACACCACAATGTATTTAAGTCTCAAATACAAAACTTTGCTTTCCTCCTTTCCTTAAATTATAGTTTTAGACCCTACTTGTCCACAATCAGCTAGATTGAAGAAACTTCTGTAAAGAGCAGTGTTTTTAACATACAATTTTCTATCCTGCTTGTTCAGCTGTTGTTCTCATCTAACATTCGGAAATGTTGCCTTCTAGTCATCTTCATTTCCTTATAGTTTTTGATAATTCCAGAAGTCCACAATTAGGCCTACGGGTCGTTCCGTGTTTATTCAACATGCTTTGGAACCCGACCAATTTTGGGGGTTTCTCATCAGGGAGTCCAACTAGCATACCAAATTATATTGAAATCCGTGTCGGTCGGGTTCCAAAGTGTGTTGAATTGACACGAAATGACCCCTACTGCAAATTGGACCATTATATTAATGGTAGGTATTGGTAATTAGTATGACCAGACCGATTTTGTAAAGAAAATCACCTATATGGGTGTTGGTATCCTTTTGTTACCGGGGTTAAATTTGTGGAAAGAGGGCAGGGGTTTTATTTTTTAGGGAAATTATGGGGTAGAACTTAATGAAGATCCAACATTTTACTGACTAGACACTTAGATTCAATATTGTTAGATTGTTAGATTGTTAGGTTTCCACTTTGATTTCGACGACTCTTGATCTGTTGGGTCTGGCACCACTAACCAGACCAGAACGTTGTGTAACGCAATTGACAGACTCTTTTCAAGTTTCAATAAGCGGGTAAAATTACACAGAACTTTGAAAAATAGTCAAAATTTCTTCATTCTATGGTTTTAAGGACTCAGGAACATTTGCTGAAATCACAAAAACACAAATCTCATTTTAAAACTGTAGAAACTAGAAGTTTTAAAAAGGTTAACATACTTTGGTACTGGTAGCATACCAAAAATCATTGCAAATTTACCTACAGTATGTATAACTTAAAGATAGTGAAGTGATAGGCCTATTACATTTAACATTCTAAATGTGACTTGACATACACTTCGGCAGTTTAACCTGTGAAAAACAGGCTGAGCATTTAAAGGTAGTATCATACTTTGGTTTTTATCAAAGAAATACAGATTCATGTGCAACAATATCTAGACAGATACAGTAACAGTCATCTGTGAAAATTTCAGTCCCATACGGTGCCCACTTTTTGAGAAAACAGTGAAAAACGGCCACAGTATTTCTTAAGTCTTTTCTCTTTTATTTTTGATCTTTTAAAAGATCGAAAAGATTTTTGGTCATTGTTTTACTAATTTCTGGATAAATACACCATTTCAGGCAGAAACATTTTAACGGTAGGTTTCTATCAGCATCATCTTCATACCCTGTAAGTTATTTTTTAATCTGTGAACATTTCTGTTTTGGTTCCTTACCAAAGTATGATACATGTACATGTACTACCTTTAACATTGACAGTTCAGTCCCATGGGGTTTCTGTGTGGGGTGTCAAGTGTTGACTGTGTGTGGAAATCTTTCTCTTTGGTTTCAAGGTTGTAATCTAGATTGCCAATTTTTTTGTTGTTGAAATTGTCGTTATTACAGTTCGTTTTTGTAGTTTTTGTATTTTATTTAGGGAGAAGGGTGGTAGATAATAATCCTCTGTGTTACATGTACTTGAATCATCTTTGAACCCTGACAAAAAACGATTGATTATCATGATTTTCTCTTCCTTTAAATTTGCCCTTTTGCAGGTGTGTAGTTCGTTGAAAGACATCATCGCAACCAACCATGCCAAAGAAAACTTGGCGCCCCATATCAAGAGACGGGGAAGCGCACAGGCTGCGACGGCTGACAAAGCCGAAGGAAATGGGAAAGCCGTTTAATGGCAAACCGGCCACCAACGGAGCAGGTACCAAATTGTTTTTTCTTAAGCCCCACCCACCTTAGCAACGACACATGTTTTTACAATTTACATCCCCCTTGTGACCGAGTTTGACCGAGGTAATGGACAACAACAACTATGATTATTAATTATTATCTATTTCTGGTTAATAAACCAAGAATTCCTCAAAAGCGCCCTAGGCACAGTAGCTCAAAAGCCTGACGAAACTTTTAATGGAAAGATGATGAGAAGAAGATATAGTTTTAGAGGTGGGAGGAAAACCCCAGAGTAAAATTCTGGTTAAAACCCAAAGAATCAGGTAAGGACTGAAAACCCAATCCTCTATTGGACCGAACCCGGACCGTCAGAGGTGAAAGGCGAAAGAACCGCAGCAACCGCTACGCCAACCTTACTTCCCTTAAACGACTCAAATTTGTTGATGCTCACAGTATTTCCATTTGCAAGGTCAAGTGACACTCTTGTGTCATTCAGTGGGTTGATCAGTGATCTGCATTTTTATTATGACATGGTAAAATGTATCTTACTGGATTTGTTTTTCTTGAATCCCAGCCACTAATGGAGTCAGCAGTCTGGTGGACAAGCTAGACGGATTGGACCTGGCCTCAGAGGCCCGGGCCTGTACCGGCATCCTCTCATCCCATCCCAGTAGCCGGGACATCAAGATCGACAACTTCTCACTGACGTTCCATGGCATGGAGCTGTTCCAGGACACCAGGGTTGAGCTGACTTGCAGCCGATGGTACGGGCTGATTGGACTCAACGGATGCGGTATGTAGAATGTTGTGTCTTGATTCCCAACTTAAGAAACTTAAGAAAGTGTCTCATCTTTCATAATCATTTCCTTTCTGCCAGTGAACGTCTTGTATGCTCTGCCAATTTGGTACACTGACTCATAAATACCGTTACTTTGCGTACTTTTGCATATTATATTACGGAGACAGATAAACGTCTGAAAGTGAACATTTGGGAGACATCGGTCATTTGGTCATGTCTCCTTTATACATGTTTGTCTTGTAAACTTCAAGGAATTTTTTGTCAGAAATGTGTTTTTTTTTATTTTCGTAGTCTGAAACCTTTGTTTATAAAGTCTGGTTCAGCTGGGTTTCCTATAACAAGGGAAAAATATAGGTTTATTTAAGTGCACTGCAGCCGACTTCACGAAACCTCAAATGTTGGGCGCGCAACAAAATGTTTCGTAACTTACGCAACATTTTCCTGCCTTGGTTGCACAAGCTATGGCTGTTTCACGACACTTACGCAACATTTGTTACGTAACATTTTGTGAAATCGGCTGCGGGTCTAAAAAAATGTCTATCTAAGAATCGATTCTCGGTAAAATTATTATTATTGATTTAATTATTGATGAATGAATGAGGTAAATGGCCTTTCTGTTCCCTGATGTAGGTAAGTCCTCCTTCCTGTCATCTCTGGGGAATCGGGAGGTGCCCATCCCAGAGCACTTGGACATCTTCCACCTGAGGAGGGAGATAAGACCGCCCTGGAGTGCATGATGGAAGTGGACAAGCTCCGAATCAGGCTAGAGAAGGAAGCTGAGGAACTGGCTCATCTAGAGGGACAAGGTGGGTCTGGGAATGAGAGCTACCTTGCTGCTCCTGTCGATGCAGCTGTCGATGCAGTTGAGCTCCTGTCGATGCAACTACTTGCAATTGCTGCTGCTGATGCTGTAGCTGCAGTTGTTGCAGCAGCTGCTGCTGTCACTGGAGCTTACTGTTGCTCCTGCTGTAGCTGTTGTTGCTTCAACTGCTGCTGCTACTGGAGCATGCTGCTTTTGTCTTGATGTAGCTGCTGTTGCTGCTTCAACTGTCATTGCTACTGCTGTTGCAGTTTATGCTTCCGCTGCTGCTCTTTTTGCTGCTGGTTTTTGGTGTTGTTGCTTAAGTCTGTCCTGCGGCTGTTGCTGCTTCTGCTGCTGCTGTTGTTGCTGCTGCAGTTGCTGCTGCTCTTGCACTGTTTGGTTATTGTTACTGTTGCCACTGCAGCACCTTTTTGCTTTTGTCACCAAAGCTAGTTTTTCTGCTGCTGCAGTCTTGCTGCTGTAGCCGTGTTGCTGTAGCCAATGCTTTTGCCGCTGCTAGTGATTCTCATCATGTTGTTGCTGTCATCAATCTTGTTGCTGGTGCACTATCCTTTGGTGCAGCTGCAGTTGAATCTAATGTACCCTTGAATAGTCACTATTAGTAAGATTGCCAAGACGCCCTTGCAAAAGGCAAACTCTGTTATTTCAGTCAGTTTTTGGTTTCTCATGATAAAAATCAAAAATAGTTGACTCTGTCATATATTGTGTGGAATAAAACAGTGCTGCGCATGCACACTCTCTTGCTACATGTACCTGGAAATCGTGTCGTGCAGATTTATTCTTACATGGTGTCAGAAGTGGGATTTTTAATCCGCCATCATCATGCTGTCTGTGTTTCAGAGGCCGAAGATAGCCTGATGGAGATCTACGAGCGCCTGGACGAAATGGAAGCAGACAACGCTGAGAAGAAGGCATCCCGAATCCTGCACGGACTGGGCTTCACTCCAGCCATGATGCACACCCAGACCAAGGACTTCTCCGGTGGCTGGCACATGCGGATATCCCTAGCGAGGGCGCTGTTTGTCAAGCCGCATATACTGCTGCTCGATGAGCCGACGAACCATCTCGACCTGGAGGCTTGCGTCTGGCTCGAAAAGGAGCTTAAAAGGTAGGGGAGTGATCGACTTTTGGCAAGTGGCCAGTAAATTTTAAGGGGGGCTAGTGTCCATTTTAATTGTTTGGTTTTGAAAACTGCTGGCTTTTTTGCTTGCGAATTCACAATTTCCCTTAGTCACCAGTGCCCAAATTTAAACTAATTTAATACCACAAATGCGACACTTGACAAAACTGACCACTGACATATTGACCCATGTGAACATTCAGCCATGACTATTAACCAGAGACCATTTACAAGTGGCCAAATTATTAAACCAGATCAAACATTGTCCCACAACCAAATGTAATCTGGCACCAGATGAAGTTGACACACTAGGCTCACCATGGGTTTGGGACATGGACCATGACTAGAGAGTACGGATAAAGTCAAGGATTTCACTTCTTTTCTAACTTGTCTTGTATGTCTGCATGTATTTCTTCCTCTGTTTTTTCTCATTGCAGCTACTCAAGAATCTTAGTTCTGTGTGTGCACCAATATTATTCACATGCATCAGGGGAAAACTCAACTATTACAGTGTAAGTGAATGTCCTGGAGTCGATTTCATGAAGCCCAATAAAGATCGTAACTCAAGTTTAATATGAAGGATAATCGTTTCCTACGTAGGGCTACAATGCATTATTAGTCCTATGATTGATTGTAAGTTACGATGACTTTGGTGAATTAACCCCTTGAATCATAGAGTTAACTTGAGTATGCGCTCCGTATTCAACATGCGTGTTGTCTTTATTCCTTCATGCATGCACAGCCCCATTGTTGAAGAAGGCACTGAACAGCTGCAGGAGAGTCCAAATACACAGATGTTACTCAACCCCGCACAATGTACTGTGCTTGACAGGTGACACAATGTGTAGAACTAACATGGCATGGTTAGTCACTCGGCTGGCTATAGCAAAAAGGAGCTATAAAGAAACGTGTGTCGAATGTGTGCATTTGTCCTTAATTAGTTAGCTGTTTCGCATGCAGCGGAACAGCTTTTGTTTTTCTTATTTTTTTTTTCTTATTTTTTTTTTTATTTTTTTTTTTATTCCACTTTTTTCCCATAGACATAACACAGGGATTTTCTACAAGTCACTTCTACCATTATGCAAATTCCGATCAACTTCATACTTGGCACATAGTTAGACCACCACCCCGAATAGTGTCCCGCGTAAGTACGTAATCGTGACGTCATCACGTGCACAATTACGTCATCATAAATGTGCAAATTTTAAGGCTCTTTATCTCCGGAACGGCAAGTCCGATGCAGCTCAAACTTGGTATGTAAGTATATGGGGACGTGTTATAGACACAAATTGCAGTCACGTGTTGATGAAGTCATCATGTGATTTTATATGAATTATTCAATTTTTGGATCTTTTCTTTATATCTCATGAACGAAAAATCGTACTTGTTTGTTAGGTTATAAGCATATATGCCACAATTTACCAAAAAGGTATGACGTCATGATGACGTCATCAAAAAGCCGATTTTCAGATTCATATATAAGGGAATATCCGATGGTGATGAAACCTGGTGGGTAGGTAGGGAATGGTACTAGTATCCTAAATGTGAAGTGACGTCACGATGAAGTTATCGGCTGATTTTTTATTGATTTTTGAATATTTAATTTTGCCATTTTTTCCCAGAAACACATATAAGCAAATATCCGATCGTAATGAAACTTGGTGGGTTTGTAGGAAATGGTATTAGTATCCCTACTGTGAAGTGACGTCACGATTACGTCATCCCCTGATTTTTTATTTTTTTTTTGAATAATTAATTTTGCAATTTAGAGTCAAACATAACACAAAACACGTGCTTTGAAACTTTTTGGACTGCTGTTATGGCTATCCGTAGTAGTGCACCAATTGTGTACACGTGAACGGAGCACGACAAGCTAGAAAATCAGTCATTTTGCAGTTTTTTACAGCACAACCATACATACTACGCGGGTTGGCATAAAGTAGACTCGGCCATTTCTGTGTTTCTCATGGTGTTTATGAATCTGTATACGTGTATTGATGGACGACTGACGACGTTCCTGATACATGTACATGTAGTTGTTAAAAACAATAAAGACACCGCTGATAAACTATTTCTCTGTCCTGGGCCAATTGTGTACGTTTGTTTTTTACATTTTATAAAACATACGCGAAACAGCTCAGTGTTTGTTGCTACAAACACAGGTCTAGTTTTCTTTATTTTGATCTTTATTTTTCCCTCTTATGGTTGAATGTGCCACACGCAGAGTACACACTTGCACTCTACTTTTTTATTTAACTCTATGCCCGGACTCCATCTCTTTGATGCAGTATCAATATCGCCATGGTAATTTGACCGTAGGTCCTCACCCATCTTGTTGGTTTTTCTTGCTTCAAATCCACAAACAGGGCAATTACGACAGTTATATGAAAACCAGAGCTGAACTGGAAGAAAACCAGATGAAGAAGTACAACTGGGAACAGGACCAGATCCAGCACATGAAGGTAGGCTTGGGGTTGAGTACGCTAGAGGACAGGGGCCAATTTCATAGAGCTGCTTAGTGCAAAAATTCGCTAAGCATGATATTTCTGTCATAGTGAAAACAGGATTAACAACCAAATTTCCGTGTGTTGTGTATCACTTGGAATTTGTTTTTTGGCTGTTGTTCGCCGACCATGCATATCAAATGGAATTTTTTTAATGGTGTTTTTTTTTTTATTGGGCAAGCTATTTCTGTGCTAAGCAATTTATTGTGCTAAGCAGCTCTATGAAATTGTCCCCTGCTGGGTTAGTCTTTTAAAAAGCTAGTCTTGAAATTTGCTACATTCAAATGACGTCCTTGTCTAGATTTCATAAGACACTGAGATTAATCTTAAGATGAGTTGTTAGTATCACCATAGTGATTTTTATTGTGGCATCAAACTTTGCTTAGCAATTAGGATAAATTCTATTGTTAAGAGCAATTTTACTGCTTGGCCCATCTTTTATTTGCCTTCCCTTTTGCTTGGAGTTAGCAAAGCCTGACATTTTAATTCTAGTAGGGCCTTTCTCAAAGGTTTTTGAGAAAGATCCTGCGAGGATCGAAATGTCATGCCTTTGAAAAAGATCCTGCTAGGATCGAAATGTCAGGCCTTTGAGGAAGATCCTGCTTGGATTGAAACACATCAGGCCCTCCCGACTCCAAGCATTTTTTATATTGCAGGTCAATATTTTTGGTTGATGAGCAGTTTGCAGCAGTTTATTACATTCATTTATTACTAACCTTCTTATTTATTTATTTATTTATTTATTTTTTGGTTGAGGCAAAGCTTAGCTGACAATATTTCACTCCCAATTGTTTGTTGTTTTATTTTTTCAGGATTATATATCACGGTTCGGTCACGGCAGCGCCAAACTGGCCCGGCAAGCCCAGAGCAAGGAGAAGACGTTGGGCAAGATGGTGGCAGCAGGACTGACAGAGAAAGTAGTGGAGGACAAGGTAAGGAAGGTGCTAGAGGCCTACCAATAAAAATGCACATCTCTTACTGCTGTATAGAAGCAACATCAAGAATGCTACATGTTTGAAGAAATTGATGATGATGATGATGCACAGCATTTATATAGCGCCATTTATCTGTGTAACACATTCAAAGGCGCCGGCTCCACCAATAGTTATTAATCACTAAATTGCTGAAAAAGGTAGGTTTTGAGGCCAGATTTGAAGCTTTCAAGTCCTGTAATATTACGGAGAGTAGGCGGGAGTGTATTCCAAAGCCGCGGATCTACTGAAGAGAATGCACGGTCCACGTACATGTATGTCCGAAGTCTTGTCAATGGAACCTGGAGGACAATTCCTGGAGTGCATAGACCGGGTCGTCGATGGCGTTCTTCAATTAGGGATGTAATATACTTTGGAGCTAGGTTGTGTATGGCCTTATATGTTAGTAGCAGGATCTGGTATTCGATTCGGTACTGTACTGGTAATCAGTGGAGTTCTGTCAAAATTGGTGTTATGTGGTCATATTTTCTACTTCCGTTTTAATACTATCACGCGCAAACTCTGCTTTCAAGGTATAATACATGTCTGATTGGTAAAGATTAAGAACAGCACTCACACTTTGTGTGATCCTGCATATATATGAAATAATGAACCTGTGAAAATTTGAGAACAATCGGACATCTGAGTCAAAAGAAAATAGCGAAAACCCGACTCAATATTTCTTATAAAACACAAAGAATGGTTTGATCTTACCCCTGAGATCAAAACTGTTTTCAGTGCTTTACAAATTTCTGGATAAATACACCATTTTAGGAGGAAATACTTTAACAGTATGTTTTTACCAGGACCATCTTCATACACTGAAAGTTATACGTAAATTTGTGATTTCTGTTTGGGTATGTTTTCTTATCCTGTACTCGACCTTTAATATCTATTTCTCAATCTCTTTTTTTTTTTGCAGACTGTGTCTTTCTACTTTCCCAATGTCGATAAGATTCCTCCTTCAGTCATCATGGTTCAGAATGTATCTTTCCAGTATGCGGAGGACAAGGTGATATTCAGATTGATGCATTTTAAGAAGCCTGGGTGCCTTGCTTGTTGCTTCCTTTTTTATGGCCTTGGTTCCCCTTCAGTCATTTATGGCCTTTGTACACCTGGTCATTTTTATAATGCCTTGGTGCCCCAGGTTGTTTGTGCCTTAGTGCCCCATGTCATTTATTGCCGTGGTGGCCTTGGTTATTTATTGCTGTGGTGCTCCTTGTCATTTAATGCCTATAGTGCCCCTGGTCATTTTTTTACTTGGTGGCCCTGGTCATTTATGGCCTTTAAATTTGTGCCCCGGGTCATTCATTGCTTTGGTGCCCCTGGTCATATTTGCCGTGGTGCCTCTGGTCATAATTGCCATGGTGCCCCTAGTCATATTTGCCGTGGTGCCCCTGGTCATTTATTCCCTTGGTGGCCCCTGGCTGTTGCCATTGCCTCATCAGCTTTCTGTCCTAGCGTGACCATCAGTCTTGTTTCAGTATAAGGGTCCGGATTCTCCACACCATAGGGGCAGCGACATGAATTGCCTTGCTGTGAACTAGGCACCCTTCTTCCAGTTCTATTTTGCACTGTATATATTTTTTTTCTCTACTACAAGCCTGGAAATAAATGGAGGCCACAGAGACCATGGCCTTCATTGCCCTGGTTCTTGGCCTTGGTGCCCCTTCAAACGTTTCCATAGACATTGTGATTTTCCAATGGAAATGGCCCATGCAATGGAAAATTGGCCTTGCCCTCACCAAACCTTATTTCCAGCCCTGCTACTAGTACACATGTTGTCATCTACGTATCCCCACTTTCAACGGCCAAGTGTTAGTCTTTCAGAATTCCACCTTGTCCCAATTAAACAGCCAATTATTATATTGTACATGTACAGCCAATTATATACAGGGACCTGGAGTTTGGGCTTGATCTGGACAGCAGGGTGGCCTTAGTGGGTCCCAACGGGGCGGGCAAGTCCACGCTACTCAAGCTGATAGTCGGGGAACTGAAAATCAGACTAATACTGGTCCATTCAGCCAGTAATAAACAAAATAGATCCAAAAATAAAGGGAAAACTTTGAAGTGAAAAAAGAACCAGTGAGATATTACGAAAGTCAGTATTTGGGAGTCAGGTTGCCATAGCGGTTCTTTCCTCGTCTTTCACCTCTGGTGGCCCAGGTATGAGTCTGGCTTGTTCCATAAGTGGATTGGGTTTTCACTTTTCAGTCCCTACCTGATTCTGTGGGTTTTACCCTGAATATTACTCTGGGGTTTTCCTCCCACCTCTAAAACTGTATCTTCTTCTCATCATCTTTCCGTAAAAGGTTTCATCAGTCTTTCGAGCTACAATGCCTAAAGCGCTTTTGAGGAATCCTTGGTTTCACATACCGGAAATAAATAAATAATAATAATAATATTAAAAGAAGACTTATTCAAAACTCTGTTCTTTTTTCATCTTGTGCCCTCCTTTCACTTTTTGGCTCTTGTCAAAACAGCATTTAGAAGATCTTTTGGATCTGACCGCACTGGAATGGATGATGAAGAATTTCCCCCACATCAAGGAGATTGAAGTCATGCGCCGGATCATCGGTCGATATGGGCTCACAGGAAAACAACAGGTATAAATTCCCTCACATTGCCACACTGGAGTTGTGTGTGGGGGGGGGGGTGTTTTTGTCATCGTCGCTGGGGTGTTTGTCTCATCAAGTGGTTTTGATACTCGTCTTTGCTGCGTGTACGCATCCTGCGGATGTTGAAATACATGTAGTGGTCAGTGGTCCGGTGTGTTGAACTCAAAGTCTTGTCGTCAATCTACAGATTGTGGGTTCAAATCCGGCCATGGGTTAATGGTACTTATTATACACATATTGCTCCTCTTCACTCAGGTGTAAATGGGTACCTGCTACCTTCCTAGTTTGATTAGCCTCTGTGCGCTGAATATGGCAGCCAGGGCTGTGTACTCCCCAGGGAATTGAGTTTGTTTCAGGAATGTAATACTAATGGGAGACTTCTGAGAACCGGTCTTCAAGTCAACAGCGCACGCGCACGCACAACAGCGCAGGCGCAAAACAACGCGCGCATGCTCACAATTGGGTGCGCGTGCGCTGTTGACTTGAAGACCGGTTCGTAAAAGTCTCCCATTGTAGCCCAATAACCAGGGATAATAATAATACGTGCATAGAGACATCATATGTTGATTGTGATATGCGCTATATAAAAATTGTTTATTTTATATTATTATTTTAACTTTTCCAAATACGGATCAAATTGGTCCTCGCGAAATTTTTCAAATGGTGCGCACAAACACGCGCACTGTCAATACGCAGTACACTCTCTTACCCGCAGGGCAACACTTTGAAAAAGACTGTCGCATTGCATACACAGTGAATATGCAGCGAGTATGAACCGACCTTAAAGTCCTCAAGTGCATTCATCTAAATTTTTAGATGACACGTGTACTTTTATATTGAGTCTAATATTTGATGTCGCATTTATGGCGATACTTTTGTGATACCTTTCGTTTTTGTTTTGGTAATAATATCTTAATTTTGATTGAATTTTTCTGGATCTGTTTGCGACATTTCTAGTCATCTTTACTTGTTTTGTTGTTGTTGTTGTTCTCACTCGCGGTTTGATGATGTATCTTGATGTTCTTTGTTTTCCTGCCCTTCTTTCGGTCTATAGGTGTGCCCTATACGTAACCTCTCAGACGGTCAACGGTGCCATTGTATATTCGCCTGGCTGGCCTATCAGAACCCCCCACATGCTGTTACTGGACGAACCTACCAACCATCTTGACATTAAGACGATCGACGCCCTCGCTGATGCTATATCAACGACTTCGATGGGGGCTTGGTGCTGGTCAGCCACGACTTCCGACTGATCAACCAGGTGAGTGGATTGGAATGGAATCGTTGTGTTAACGCTGTTCGTTTGGTTTTACATGGCCAAGAGATCTTTGTTTTTTAACATTATGGGAGACTTTGGAGAACCGGTCTTCTAGTCAATAGCGCACGCGCGCGCACGTGCAAAACAACGTGCACATGCTCACAATTGCGTGTTGACTCGAAGACCGGTTCTCCAAAGTCTCCCATTCAGACTTTATGTTGCAACTTCATATTCTATCACCATGACAACAATGTTTGACTGTTTGGTTTGACATTGGCGCTGGATCCTTTGTTTTTACATGATTCAATTTCAAACTTTGTTGCAATTCCATCACCATGGTAGCACATACTGTTTGACTGTTGAAATTTTTTTATTGACACTGGCATAGAATCTTTATGTTACATTATGATTCAAACTTCATATTGCAGCTCAATGTTTTCAGCCCATTACTTAAACAGTGCACACAGTCTCATAAGTCCTAGCTTTGTGAGTAGGCCTTATTCATGACTCATCCATTTTGTCACCTTCCTTGCATACCCTTCGGAAAATATAACACCAATTCCAAAAAGAAAACAGATACCAGACTATTTTGAATTGAAGCTCAATTTGATTGCACTGCTTCGAATGCAGGATGGATGCACCGTGAATAAGGCCCTTTGGCCTGTACATCAGCGCAGTGGAAAGAATCTAAAAAAGAAAGTAATTTATTAAAAAGCCGCATCTGTTTTGAGTGATCCCCCGTGTACTGTTTCTTAGGTTGCAGGATTGGTATAATGCTGTGCATATCTTATGGGGCTTGATCTTTGGGGCTTGGGATATATATGTAGCAATTTGCGAGTGGTTTCATGGCTTCTGACTGCCAAACGAACAAAGATAATTGACTATTGGGAACACCACCAACATAGGGCTGGATAGCTCATCGTTGGTATAACGCAGGTACAGTGGAACACCGCTATAACAAACACAGCTTTACCGATCATTTGGCTATACCGAACATCATCCTTGACTCCCCCAAGTTTTGTGCACAATGGACACTGACAGTATAGGCCTGCTGAACATTTTTCACTATAACAAATGACCACTATAATGAATAATTTCTGTGTATCCCGATGTGTTCATTATCGTAGGTTAAGGTTTCCACTTTACTGTATTCCAGTGGTCACTGGTTCGAATCCCGTTCCAGTCAAGTTTTTCCTTGTTCACTTTTTTATGAAAGAAAAAAACTACTTTTTTTCTACTGCCTGCAGGTCGCTAAGGAGATTTGGTTCTGCGAGAAGCAGACGGTCACCAAGTGGACAGGGGACATCGTCTCCTACAAAGAAACCTTGAAGAAAGCCATCCTGAAAGAGGAGAAAGCCAGCAAAAAAGAGGCGGCCAAGACGGGCAACTCCGGCAATGGCAAAAACAACGGGGCCAAGACGGCATCCACCAAAAACGGCATCAAATAGATCCCCGGAAGGTGATAAATGTGACCTATCTCCACCCCCAGACCCCAGCTCGGCCCCGGCCAACTTTCCTCACTCCCAGCTCCTCTTTCGAGGATCCTAGGGCTGGTCGAGTAGAGTCCCTTAATGATAAAAGCACAAGATTTTTAGGACGATCAAGTTTCTTGTCACTATATATGCTGCTTAACAGTAAACACAGAAATGTGTGGATGATGGGCACTCAAAGATGAGGTATGGACACAAACTTAATGGCACCAAAAAGGGCTCAAGTCATTGTCGCTAAATTTTGTTGATCACTGTTTTAGTCCATGCTTGATAATCAGTGCTAAAAAGTATGTACGGAAATAGTTCCCGACCCAAGCTATTCATGACATCATTTGATTTCATGTAATTCACAGTCCACATGTAATCTTTTTTTGTGTCTTTTTTGTCGTAATTGCACAATGGCACAAACAAGCAGGGGGTTACCAGTCGTAAATGAATTCTCATTGCATGTTCATTGCACCGTTTATTATAAACTGATGGGCTACCCAGGGTACAACAAGCAAGCACGGGTACCAGTTACCCGGCCAAATATGCGATCTGCTTGGGTATGGGTATGTTTATTCTTAAACTGGTTGCCTGTATTTTCGTCACAACAATGTTGTATGAGCACATTTTTGTCTTTATTTTCTAAATGAAAAAATGCCATGGTTTTGTAAAATTAAAACTTCACTTGTTGTCGTCCAAATGTGATAGTTTGAATAAGACAGGATATAATGGCCAGATATTTTCGAGAAAGTTCCCTGGCAATACATTTTCTCCATTTTTGTTTTTGTTTGTTTTTGTTTTTTTTAATTTTGGGCTTGATTTTGGCACCATTCCACATGTTGTAATCATTTCAATCTTTGTTTAGCAAGCTTTTTTTGTTTAGTTTATAATCTCCTTTGGCTTGTGCTGGAACTTTCAAACCCTTCTTGAGCAATTCTCGATCGGGTTGTCATTATTTATAGCCATTTCAGTGTCCCAACATGGAGCGGTATACTTGTGCACTTTTTACAGGTAATTTTTTTGCCCAGACAGAAATTGTAGCTTGAGCATTTAGGAGAAATACTTTGTTAGCAGTGGTCATTTCGATATCATTGGCCATTTTTTTTTTATCAAAGAGTGTTTTTTTTTCCTGTACCTAGTGAATGTCTAAGAATATTTATTATCGGAATATTTTAATAAAAAGGTTATAAAGTGGAAGATACCGAAGTTCTTGTGCCGTCTAACATGATCTGATGTTTTCTTTGTAAAATGTTGTATTGCCGTTTTCAATGGAAATTTAAAGGTAGTATCATACTTTGGTAAGAGATCAAAACAGAAAATTTCGTAGATTTACGTATAATTTTCAGGGTATGAAGATGATGCTGGTAGAAACCTACCGTTAAAATGTTTCCGCCTGAAATGGTGTATTTATCCAGAAATTAGTCAAACAACGACCGAAAATCTGTTTGATCTTTTAAAAGATCAAAAATAAAAGAGAAAAGACTTAAGAAATACTGTGGAATTTTTTTACTGTTTTCTCAAAAAGTGCGCACCGTATGGGACTGAAATTTTCACAGATGACTGTATTTATCCAGAAATTAGTCAAACAACGACCGAAAATCTGTTTGATCTTTTAAAAGATCAAAAATAAAAGAGAAAAGACTTAAGAAATACTGTGGAATGTTTTCACTGTTTTCTCAAAAAGTGCGCACCGTATGGGACTGAAATTTTCACAGATGACTGTTACTGTATCGTCCTTGATATTTTTGCCCATGAATCTGTATTTCTTTGATAAAAACCAAAGTATGATAATTATTACCTTTAATTGTACATTTGGCAGAAATTGCACTATACAAAACAATTTATTATTATTGTTATTGTTTACATGCTTTTGCAGTCGAAGAACAAGTGTAAGCGAGTAAGCAACATGTAGAAATTAAGGCATTGAAGACAGCTCACAAAAAAAATGAAGACAATCATCAAACACTACAAATTGTTTTGAACTTCTGACACTTGTCGTAGTGGGTAACGATTGAAGGGGGTTTTTTTTGGGGGGGATTAAAGATTAAGAAATTAAAGGGAGGCCTTTTCACACAACGCTCATCATTGAGAGATTTTGACCGAGGTTCAGATCCATAACTTCTCAATGGTTGAGAGTTTTTTAGCGTCTTGTGAAAAGGCCTTTAGAATCCAGTAGTATTTCTAATCAAGTTTACGTAGAGCTTACAAGATAACCAAGACACAACTTGTGCATTTTAGATGACATTTTTTTCCCCTGGAAATTCTCATTTCAATGTACCACTAAGTGTTCATCCTGTTGACGGTGTCAAGGACGGGGAAAAGAATAACAATTTACCGAGGCAGAACAAAAGGAGAGAACAAATGTTGTGTGGTAATCTTTATTAAAGCATGGAGGTATGATTAAAGGTACAATACATGATTGGTAAAGATCACAGGACAGCACTCATACTCTGTCTGATCAAACATATACATGAAATTATAAAACTGAGCTCAATCGGCATTTGAGTCACGAGAAAATAGCGAAAACCCGAATCAATTTTTGTTTTAAGACATAAAGAATGATTTTGATCTTACCCCGAGATCAAAAATGTTTTCGGTCTTTGCCTTACTATAATTTCTGGATAAATACAGCATTTCAGGTAGAAATATTTTAACAGTATGTTTCTACCAGCACCATCTTAATAGCTTGAGTGAAAGGGGATAACTAAAACAACTCAAGTGAGGGTGTCCTTTGTGTTTGTTCCAAAAATCTTTCGGACGAACTATCTTTGGAAAAGACACTGAATCTTTATTTCCTTGAAAAACGCAGCATCTGGTGAACCAAGATTTCCCATGGTGATTGTTCGCACTGTTAACGAACTGTTGAGTCCATTTTTTTTTTTTTTTTGAGGTCTTGCAAATCCTTTATGCTCCCTTTAACCCAGTAATGTCAGTCAATCTGCATCCTCCTCGTTGGAAGAATCCTCGTTATTCTCGCAGAGATCATTAGCCTCCTCCAGTAGCTGTAAAGACTTCTCAAAATCACGCTCTCTCAGCGCTGCACTTTCAAAGTTTTCTGAAAATGTAAACAAGAAAAAAAAAAAGCTTGGAGTTAGAAGGGCCTACCCGTTTCGATCCTAGCAGGATCTTTATCTAAGGCTGAATGACTATACAAAAAGAAAAAAAGAAAAGAGATTTGATTTTTTTTTAGGTTTTGACCTGTTGTGAAGGGAATATTTAAAACATATATTAGATATTACACAATACCAGTTTTGAATTGTGTCCCAGTCTTCTAACATTATTATGAATACAAAATATCTGCCATAAACCTTGAAGGAAGAAAATTAAAGAAGTTCACAAAAAGTGGACAAACGTGTCATGTCCGTTACATTTAATTGTCATGTCCGTTACGCAACATTTTGAGCCGGCCAAAAAGAATGGAATGAAAACTTTATGATAAGAACATGGCCCTATGATTTAAACAATATCAAAATCAGTTGCATATAGTAAGAATTCACAGGAATTTGCATGACAAAATGCAGGTCAAAAAGCCTTGTCCATTTAGTGTCATGTCCGTTACGGTCACAAGAATTTTCTCTACAACTGTTCAATGAAATCTTGTGAAATTTACTCATATGCTACTGATAGTTAAATGTGTCTGATAAGCCCAATTACAATTTTGTGCAAACTGCCAATCCTACTTAGTTATCCTCTGAATAAGGCAAAAACTGTGTGATTGTCATGTCCGTTACGCTGGAATTGACCTAATGTCAACAAAGCTATGTAGACTCCTAATTCACAACATTGTCAGTTTCTATATTAAGATTAATTTTGTTCGCCTCTTCTAGACAACAGTAAAGACTAGTATCTCACTGAGCGGCGAATGCTTGCGAACGTAGCGAACTTGAGATTTCGCCAGGGTTCGTAAAAGGTTGCAAGAAAGTTCGTAAACAGTTTTCGTTGTTGCAAACTGTTCAAGTTCTTGTCGCAATGTTCAACATTTCTTTGCGAATCTATTTTTTCGTAGGCCTACGTGGCTACCGTTTGCAAAACAGTCGTAAGCCTTTGCAAACGGTTGGGAGACGGTGTCGCTGAAGTTCTTTTTGATTCGACCACATGACCATATCGATCCTATAGAAAATCGATCCATTAATTGAGAGAAATTAGCCGTAAAAGATCGTCATGCCGAGAAAACAAGATAGGAGAGCAAAGACCCCTCGGGGGACAGGGGAGGTCGAGGCCCCGGCCGAGACAGAACGCCATCCCCTCCCCGGTCCACTCGCCAACATTCGTCAGAAATTGGCGAATCCTAAATTCGCAACGTTCGTAAGCAGAAAAAGAAAAACACAAGATAACCAATTTGAATCCAAAGAGAACGTTTGTGTAACTAAGTTCACACCTAAGATGAGTAAAATTGATCTTAGCATAGTCAGATAGTCAGGATAATATTGAGCAGATATCGAATCTCGGAAAGACGTCTTTCTGTGAAGGGAAATAGGCGCTCTTTATGCACCTGTCGGTTTGAATGCGTCAATATCTATCTACTTCAAACCTTGATAATAATCTATGTGCTGATGAAATGACTAATTAACATTGGAAACTCCGCTTTGCAGAGGCTATCAAACACCGATCTGTAGTTGCATCTAGGAGAGATCAATAATTATGTTTAGTCTGGTACGTGCTGTTGCTGTCCTTTCAACAGTTGTCTACATTACACGTATACGTTTTGGGGACAATCTTAAAAGAATCAGACATGAACCTCTTTCTTTACTTTGTTATAAAATCCACCCCCCCAATTATCCGTTCCCAGATAACATCACTACATTGGGCCAACGTTGGCCCAATGTAACCGGTTACATTGGCCCAACGTTGGTGACCAACGTTGGGCCAATGTAATTTTGCTCATCGGCCTTACGTTGGCCCAACGTAAAAGTTGGCCCAACGTTGGCCCAACATAAACATCGGCCCATCGTAGGCCCAATGAGGGCCCACTGTCAAATGAACAGAATGTCCTACATTATGCCAACGTTGGCTCGACGTTGGCCAACGTTGGCCCAATGGTGGTTTCATATTGGTTTTGCATGAAGCCAACATTATGCCAACGTTGGTTCGATGCTGGCCAACGTTGGCCCAATGGTGGTTTCATATTGGTTTTGCATGAAGCCAACATTATGCCAACGTTGGTTCGATGTTGGCCAACGTTGGCCCAATGATGGATGCATGTTGGCTCCTCATGAAGCCAACATTATGCCAACGTTGGTTTGATGTTGGCCAACGTTGAGCCAATGGTGGATTCATGTTGGCTCCTCATGAAGCCAACATTATGCCAACGTTGGTTCGATGTCGGCCAACGTTGGCCCAATGGTGGATTCATGTTGGCTCCTCACAAAGCCAATATTATGCCAACGTTGGTTCAATGTTGGCCAACGTTGAAATGCCAACATTGGCCCAACATCGGAGAGCAATGTTGGGTCAACATAATTTTGCTCATCGGTCTTACGTTGGCCCAACATCAAACTTTGCCCAATGTTGGCCCAATGTAAACATTGGCCCATCGTTGGCCCAATGTTGGCCCAATGTAAAATGAATAGAATGTCCTATATTATGCCAACGTTGGCCCAATGATGGTTGCATGTTGGTTCCTCATGATGCCAACATTGTACCAACATCAAATTCCCATTCAGCCAACATAAAACCAACGTTGGGTCAATATTGATAGCACGTTGGCTCATTGTCTTATTTCCCATTGGCCAACATTATGCCAATGTTGGGTCATTGTTGGCAGCACGTTGGCTCATCGTCATCACTTATAACCAATGTTGGATCAATGTAGGTAATACGTTGGCTCATTGTCAAATTGCCACAAACAATGTTGGTCCTTCATTGATCCAACGCTGGTCGGCCAAAGGATGGCATCTTAATGTTGACGGTTGACCCAATGTTGCTGTCCTCAGTACAAAGCCAACGTTGACCCAACATAGGTCCAATGCCCGACACAATGCCAACATACGCCTGTAAATTAGGGATGAGTACAATAAAAGAAAATATAAATCAAGTGAGAAACAGTTGAATATGTTGTCATCATAAAATACACATACAGTTTATTGAACTGAAATTGACATTGTTGACATAATTCAAGAAGAAAATCTGCAGTGGGCATGAGTCTAGGAATTCCTATCTTGTGGTTTCTGTTTTACTTTTTAATTGGAAATCAAAGCCTCTTCATAGTCTTCAATGCAAACATTAGCACCAGCTGTTTCATAAAACAACGGCACAAAAATGTCATCATTCAAAGCATTTTCTAAAAAGCCCATTTTTTTCAATATTCTAATAAGGCCATGGCTTATACTCATTTAGAAAATTATTCAGCAAAACTTCATTCTGTGAAATGTTATTTTGTGGACCTGTTTCGTCTCTACTGTAAATTGATCATGTCAGAACCATCGTTGCCCACGTTGACTAAAAGATCGGAGAAAAGAATGAATAACTGAAAATGAAATTTACACGTGTTTCAAACAGATTAACAGAATAGCTCCAGCAAGTTTTAAAATGTTTTAAAGTACAGACATATACAGACACGTTGTTTAGGTATACTTTAGGCACCCATTTTTGTCCGAAAGGTATAATTTTATAATGTAATGAATATGTGGATGGTGAATTACGTGATATATACAACAAATGTGATTGGAATTCAATTCGTCCACATAGAAGGCATTCAAGGCAATACATAAACCTTTTTCATTCACTGTACTGAAGTAGATACACAACAGAAATATGTTCACATTACAATGAAAAGCTGAAATAAATTTATATAGGCCTTATACCTTTAAGGTATAATACATGATTGGTAAAGGTCACATAACAGGACTGACACTTTGTCTGATGAAACATGTAGGCCTACATGAAATAATAAACCTGTGAAAATTTGAGCTCAATTGGACATAGATCTTAGTCACGAGAAAATAACGAAAACCCGACTCAGTTTTTCTTATAAAACACAAAGAATGGTTTTGGTCTTACCCCGAGATCAAAAATGTTTTTGGTCTTTGTTTTTCTAATTTCTGGATAAATACGTACAGCATTTCAGCATGTTTATACCAGCACCATCTTCATACCCTGAAAGTTATAGTCAAATCTGTGAATATTTCTGTTTAGGTACCTGTATATGTTACCAATCCTGTATTATACCTTTAATACTTAGAGTTGAAGTCAAATTGTAACTGCTGAACTTATATATTTGTTTGCATTTCGTCATTATATCAAAGCTGAAAATTGAGATTTCATTTTATCTTCAAAGAAAAATTACATTGCAAACCGTTCTGAACACAGTGAATATCTCAAGTACAACTACAAGCTGTAAACACATACGTGACTATAAACTGCACTGTAAAGCAGCCTTATATTTACAAAGCAATCTATACATCCATGCTCCATTCGATCACAGTCTCCAGTTGGTTCAATAGACCGATCCAGTAGGCCACGCCCACCATAGCAACGGCCAAGCAACGACGCACACGCGCGCGCGTAACGTGTCACGATCGCCAACACGCGTTGCACGCTCATCACCGAAAGCACTTATCTCTATGGGACTCTGGTTTTGGAAAAAGTCACAAATGTACGTTTCGTCTCCTACCAGGCCATCGAGAGTTAGAATTACAATGGAAATATAAACACCATCAATTTGTAGCAGAAAGATACCGTACTTGTGAAGTTGTGCTGCACTTACAGAGGACGGTATTTATTGTTTTTCCAGTTCGTAAACGTAAACACCGCAGTAATCAATACCACGATCTCCAGCATTAGATCACCAAAATGGCTGCTGCAATTGGTGATCAGATTTTCGCGGCTGTGATTGGTCAATGCGAAATAGGGCGGGGCTTACTGGATCGGTCTATTGCCACCTCCCTGACTCCTCCACCAACCAGCCATAAGGAAACAACTCAGTCCAAGCGTATAGAGGTAGAAGCAGCCAATGTCATTGAATTCTTCAAAGATTCTGCAAAAATATCCATAGAATATAGTAGCCATTAATGCACGTTCTGCTATTGCTAGGTTTTCCCCAACTACTACTAGATCATGTCACTGTATTGTGCATATTTGCATCATGAAGGCCAGGGCTCCCTGATCAAGCTGAGACGATGCAAAAACCACATGTCAAGGACATTTGTCCATTCCATGCACACACTGTACTGTACGTGCCCTGAGGGTTCAGCATAGTTGCCTTGGTGTTACATAACGGGTGCAGCTACATACACCCTGCATATGGATTACACAAATACAGTCAACTATACACTTTGTTTAAACAAGAATATCACCATATTCGTATTGAAACTTTCAAACTTACAATGTTCAAAGACAAGAAGCACGTTTTCCATCAGATGTCCCATGAGGCTCAACCGAAACACAGTCTGAAGTCATCTATTATACAGCTCGATTGCTTGACAAAAATCATCGATGTTCCTTTTCCAAAACTACCAAACCTTTATCGTAGAGAAAAAAATAGTGGAAGTAGGTTTAAGAGTATCTTAATGAACAATTTGACAACTTTAAATTTGCCAGGTTAAGGTACATAATATCACGATAATAATACATCCGTTTCGGCAGGGAATGCCTTTCAGAAATTTCAAGTTTCGAACTGCATATAGGCCCCCTATATAAATCAAAATGTACCGTGCAATGAAGAGAATTTGTTCAACCATAAGTTACGGATTTGTTATACTAGTACTAGTGGTGAAAATCTTTTAATAAAAGTCTTTAGTTGTAAGACGAGATTCACTCTAAAAGGGGCTATGACTAGGGAGAAGAACTAATACATCGGATTCATAACGTTTACCAAAAAGAGTTATTCTTTACATTATTCTTTCAGCACACCATGATTTGGCACCGCATGTACTGTCCATTTACAAGCATGTAGGATCCCATGTACTATACATGTGCACGTGCAGCCATGAGAGTAGACGAAGTAGGCTAGCCTATACTGTTATGTGCAAATTATGGCCTGTTTATCTTACGGACAGACAAAGTCATGCAATTCAAGTTTCCTCACATGGAATCTGGCTTAAACTTATGAATATAAATACAGATGTTTAAAAGAAAGCGTTGCTATACAATTAATGCTTAAATACTCACTGTTTTCATCAAATCGCAAGGAATTCCTGAGCAAACTGTGCACCGTTCCGTGATCCACGTCCAGTCCGAGATAACGGTCGATCCTAATGCTTTGTTTAAAGTGAGCAGTAAACTTGACCAGTCCATTAGCGTTGGGGTGATAGTAACTGGTGTTCTCATTACACGGCAAATTATCATTACGATTATTTTAAAAATGCAACTACATGTATGAATAAACATGTATAATTTCAACATATATAAATTTGGGAAAGGCAATAAATACAAAAGCTGACTTATTGCATTGATAAAACACGCAGAATTGCAACCATAACTTGTTTGTAGACTAGTACAAGTTTATTAAATTTAGCGCGCAATGGTTTAAAATTCCTAACGGCTACGAAACAAAGAAAGAAAAAAGTAATATAAGTTAGGAATCATGTATACTATATAAAGCCAATACATTCAAATTCAAATACATCTCAGAGTGCAAAATGGCAAATTATTTGATGGCCTACCAAAAAGTCACGACTGCCGACATTTATCCAGCATTGATCCAATGTCGGTTGCCAACATCTTGCCAATGTTGGCAGCCCGTCGTATGGCAAACCATAATGAATGCCGACATTCACCCAACGTTGATCCAATGTCAGTCGCCAACATCTTGCCAATGTTGGCAGCATGTCGTATGGCCAACCAAAGTAAAGAGTGCCGACATTCACCCAACGTTGATCCAATGTCAGTCGCCAACATCTTGCCAATGTTGGCAGCCCGTCGTATGGCCAACCAAAGTAATGAATGCCGACATTCACCCAACGTTGATCCAATGTCGGTCGCCAACATCTTGCCAATGTTGGCAGCCAGTCGTATGGCCAACCAAAGTAAAGAGTGCCGACATTCACCCAACATTGATCCAATGTCGGTCGTCCACATCTTGCCAATGTTGGCAGCCCATCGTATGGCCAACCAAAGTAAAGACTGCCGACATTCACCCAACGTTGATGCAATGTCGGTCGCCAACATCTTGCCAATGTTGGCAGCATGACGTATGGCCAACAAAAGTAAAAGAGTGCCGACATTCACCCAACGTTGATCCAATGTCGGTCGCCAACATCTTGCCAATGTTGGCAGCATGTCGTATGGCCAACCAAAGTAAAGAGTGCCGACATTCACCCAACGTTGATCCAATGTCGGTCGCCAACATCTTGCCAATGTTGGCAGCCCGTCGTATGGCCAACCAAAGTAAAGAGTGCCGACATTCACCCAACGTTGATCCAATGTCGGTTGCCAACATCATGCCAATGTTGGCAGCCCGTGGTATGGCCAACCAAAGTAATGACTACCGACATTCACCCAACGTTGATCCAATGTCGGTCGCCAACATCTTGCCAATGTTGGCAGTCCGTCGTATGGCCAACCAAAGTAAAGAGTGCCGACATTCACCCAACATTGATCCAATGTCGGTCGTCCACATCTTGCCAATGTTGGCAGCCCATCGAATGGCCAACCAAAGTAAAGACTGCCGACATTCACCCAACGTTGATCCAATGTCAGTCGCCAACATCTTGCCAATGTTGCCAGCCCGTCGTATGGCCAACCAAAGTAATGAATGCCGACATTCACCCAACGTTGATCCAATGTCGGTCGCCAACATCTTGCCAATGTTGGCAGCCAGTCGTATGGCCAACCAAAGTAAAGAGTGCCGACATTCACCCAACATTGATCCAATGTCGGTCGTCCACATCTTGGCAATGTTGGCAGCATGACGTATGGCAAACCAAAGTAAAGAGTGCCGACATTCACCCAACGTTGATCCAATGTCGGTTGCCAACATCATGCCAATGTTGGCAGTCCGTCGTATGGCCAACCAAAGTAAAGACTGCCGACATTTACCCAACGTTGATACAATGTCGGTCGCCAACATCTTGCCAATGTTGGCAGCATGTCGTATGGCCAACCAAAGTAAAGACTGCCGACATTCACCCAACGTTGATCCAATGTCAGTCGCCAACATCTTGCCAATGTTGCCAGCCCGTCGTATGGCCAACCAAAGTAATGAATGCCGACATTCACCCAACGTTGATCCAATGTCGGTCGCCAACATCTTGCCAATGTTGGCAGCCAGTCGTATGGCCAACCAAAGTAAAGAGTGCCGACATTCACCCAACATTGATCCAATGTCGGTCGTCCACATCTTGGCAATGTTGGCAGCATGACGTATGGCCAACCAAAGTAAAGAGTGCCGACATTCACCCAACGTTGATCCAATGTCGGTTGCCAACATCATGCCAATGTTGGCAGTCCGTCGTATGGCCAACCAAAGTAAAGACTGCCGACATTTACCCAACGTTGATACAATGTCGGTCGCCAACATCTTGCCAATGTTGGCAGCATGTCGTATGGCCAACCAAAGTAAAGAGTGCCGACATTCACCCAACGTTGATCCAATGTCGGTTGCCAACATCATGCCAATGTTGGCAGCATGTCGTATGGCCAACCAAAGTAAAGAGTGCCGACATTCACCCAACGTTGATCCAATGTCAGTCACCAACATCTTGCCAATGTTGGCAGTCCGTCGTATGGCCAACCAAAGTAAAGAGTGCCGACATTCACCCAACATTGATCCAATGTCGGTCGTCCACATCTTGGCAATGTTGGCAGCATGACGTATGGCCAACCAAAGTAAAAGAGTGCCGACATTCACCCAACGTTGATCCAATGTCGGTTGCCAACATCTTGCCAATGTTGACAGCATGTCGTATGGCCAACCAAAGTAAAGAGTGCCGACATTCACCCAACGTTGATCCAATGTCGGTCGCCAACATCTTGCCAATGTTGGCAGCATGTCGTATGGCCAACCAAAGTAAAGAGTGCCGACATTCACCCAACGTTGATCCAATGTCGGTTGCCAACATCATGCCAATGTTGGCAGTCCGTCGTATGGCCAACCAAAGTAAACTTACTGCCGACATTTACCCAACGTTGATACAATGTCGGTCGCCAACATCTTGCCAATGTTGGCAGCATGTCGTATGGCCAACCAAAGTAAAGAGTGCCGACATTCACCCAACGTTGATCCAATGTCGGTTGCCAACATCATGCCAATGTTGGCAGTCCGTCGTATGGCCAACCAAAGTAAAGACTGCCGACATTTACCCAACGTTGATACAATGTCGGTCGCCAACATCTTGCCAATGTTGGCAGTCCGTCGTATGGCCAACCAAAGTAAAGACTGCCGACATTCACCCAACGTTGATCCAATGTCGGTTGCCAACATCATGCCAATGTTGGCAGCCCGTCGTATAGCCAACCTAAGTAAAGACTGCCGACATTCACCCAACGTTGATCCAATGTCGGTTGCTAACATCATGCCAATGTTGGCAACCTACTACAAGCCAACATTGGCACAACGTCGCATTCCGACAAGATGCCAACGTATTGTCTGCCGACCACTAGCCAACATTGTGCCAACGTATATTGCCAACAACATGCCAACATCAGTTCACCGACAATGAGCCAACATTGGCCCAACATCATTTGCCAATATAATACCAACGAAACCCTTGCCGACTTTGAGCCAACGTTGGCCCAACATCATTTACCGACCAAACGCCAACGCCGACGTATCCGACCAAATGCCAACGTTGGCCCAATGTCAGCATGTTATCTGGGTTGGTCAAGTTGATTAAATGACATTTAAATCCAGCCCGTATCTTAGAATCTTACATGTAATAACAATTAGCATTATCAGTCATTGTCTGTAATTTGTGTTGATATTCTGTCGGCCGGCAACACGTCACTTACTAAGTAAACACAATGTAAGCACACTCCAGTGCATTGTGCTACGCGTGCTTGTTTTCACTCCAGCCACATTGTCAAGCATTGTTCAGTGTCCCCAAAAGCCAGAATGTCCGACCGAGAGAATAAAGAAACTATTTACAATATTCCTTCCACAAGCACAGACTGTCCAGGCGCATTCCCTGGTCGTATATGCGCTATTCACGGTGGTCAGTCAGGTGGAAATTCATGACGTGCTTAAAATTGTTGCAATATAGCACTGCGCACTTGCGCTAAAAATAGCACCGAACCTCAGACAAACATTGCAACCGGCCATGCAAACGTGTGGTGAGCTGAGCTGTATGTGTGCACGTGCATGCATGGTGTGACGTCATTAGTGCGTAACGCTATATACTCACTCGATATGCTGTACGTAGTATACAAAATGTAGTTTAAGGTTGCATAGGCTAGGTGTAGGATATGGTGTATATGCCTCGCCCTTTTTTTTCTGACTTGGGCAACAAGATATGGGATGCTGACCAGCAATACATCCACCGCAGGCTAAGAACATTTGACTACTTTGGCTATGGCCGCCGTATCGGACAACTCTGAAATGAAATAACTGTGTCTGGATGGCTGTGTGTAGGGGGAGTAACTATACGGGAGCTGGATACATCTGCAAGTCCTTGGCAGCGATGAATCCTGGTTGAGGTGGTGACATTGGACTCCCCACTGTGGAGACCCGAGTCCAATTGAGCGGCGGTATTCCCCCATTCAGGTAAGGGTTACTTTTAAGTCAATAAAAACAACGTAGACCTACCTAAACATACGTTCACTCAATTGAGGAAAATTCCAATAACATGAGTCTTTTTATTTTCAGTGTAGATCATGGATCTTAATTTCTGAACCTGAAGTTCCCCGGCGTAGCGAAGTCTGTAATGATTTATATAAAAAATTATCGTGTATTATTACGTTCTACCCTGTATGTGTATCATATAATGGCAGCGCGCAGTCAAATCCTATATTTTGAACACGATCTTTGAAATCTGCCTGCTCATTTCTGGGTCAAACTCAGGAAAAACAAAATTACACGTGTCTTTTTATTTTCAGTGTAGATCATATACCTGAATTTTTGAACCTGAAGTCGCCCTGCTTAGCAAAATCTGCAATGTTTTACAAATCACGTTATGACGTGCTACACTTTTTGTGTATTATATATGACAGCGCGCTGTCCAGTTCTATATTTTGAACACGATCTTTGAAATCTGCCTGCTCATTTCTGGGTCAAACTCAGGAAAAACAAAATTACACGTGTCTTTTTATTTTCAGTGTAGATCATATATCTGAATTTTTGAACCTGAAGTCGCCCTGCTTAGCGAAATCTGCAATGTTTTACAAATCACGTTATGACGTGCTACACTGTAGGCCTATGTGTATTAAATATGAAAGCGCGCTGTCCAATCCTATATTTTGAACACGATCTTTGAAATCTGCCTGCTCATTTCTGGGTCAAACTCAGGAAAAACAAAATTACAAGTGTCTTTTTATTTTCAGTGTAGATCATATATCTGAATTTTTGAACCTGAAGTCGCCCTGCTTAGCGAAATCTGCAATGTTTTACAAATCACGTTATGACGTGCTACACTTTTTGTGTATTATATATGACAGCGCGCTGTCCAGTTCTATATTTTGAACACGATCTTTGAAATCTGCCTGCTCATTTCTGGGTCAAACTCAGGAAAAACAAAATTACATGTGTCTTTTTATTTTCAGTGTAGATCATATATCTGAATTTTTGAACCTGAAGTCGCCCTGCTTAGCGAAATCTGCAATGTTTTACAAATCACGTTATGACGTGCTACACTGTAGGCCTATGTGTATTAAATATGAAAGCGCGCTGTCCAATCCTATATTTTGAACACGATCTTTGAAATCTGCCTGCTCATTTATTGGTGAAACTCAGGAAAAACAAAATTACATGTGTCTTTTTATTTTCAGTGTAGATCATATATCTGATTTTTTTAACCTGAAGTCGCCCTGCTTAGCGAAATCTGCAATGCCTTTTACAAATGACGTTATAACGTGCTACACTGTATGTGTATTATATATGAAAGCGCGCTGTCCAATCCTATATTTTGAACACGATCTTTGAAATATGCCTGCTCATTTCTGGGTCAAACTCAGGAAAAACAAAATTACACGTGTCTTTTTATTTTCAGTGTAGATCATATATCTGAATTTTTGAAATTGAAGTCGCCCTGCTTAGCGAAATCTGCAATGTTTTACAAATCATGCAATACCGGTTTTTACTGTATGTATATTATATATGGCAGCACGCAGTCTAATCCTATATTTTGAACACGATCTTTGTAATCTGCCTGCTCATTTATGGGTCAAGTTCAGGAAAAACAAAATTCCCCGTGTTTATTCATTTTCAGTGTTGATCATATATCTGAGTTTTTGAACCTGAAGTCGCCCTGCTTAGCGAAATCTGCAATGTTTTACAAATCACGTTATGACGTGCTTCACTTTTTGTGTATTATTTATGGCAGCACGCAGTCTAATACTACATTTTGAACACAATCTTTGAAAACTGCCTGCTCATTTCTTGGGAAAATTCAGGAAAAACAAAATTATACGTGTCTTTTTATTTTCAGTGTAGATCATATATCTGAGTTTTTGAACCTGAAGTCGCCCTGCTTAGCGAAATCTGCCATATATTAAAAATCACGTTATGACGTGCTACACTGTATGTGTATTATATATGACAGCGCGCTGTCAAATCCTATATTTTGAATACGATCTTTGAAATCTGCCTGCTCATTTCTTGGTCAAACTCGGGAAAAACAAAATCACACGTGTCTTTTTATTTTCAGTGTAGATCATACATCTGAATTTTTGAACCTGAAGTCGCCCTGCTTAGCGAAATCTGCAATGATTTACAAATCACGTTATGACGTGCTACACTGTATGTGTATTATATATATATATATATATGGCAGCGCGCGGTCAAATCCTATATTTTGAACACGATCTTTGGAATCTGCCTGCTCATTTCTGGGGCAAACTCAGGAAAAACAAAATTACACGTGTCTTTTTATTTTCAGTGTAGATCATAGATCTGAATTTTTGAAACTGAAGTCGCCCTGCGTAGCAAACTCCTCCCCCTAAAAAAAAAATCCTAACGCGCTTTAGCAATGAGCCCATGTACAAACCATATTACGAAGGCGGGGAGCTTGACCATATGTCACTGACTATGGCAGACGACAGGGTCATGCCACGCTTATAGGCAAGCCCGTAGAGCCTGCGTGGGCAAAAATGAGTTGTGACATGGAATGGTCCTGGATTATGTTTGTCATAGTCAGTAAGATTCGGTCTAGTTCACACCTTCGTGCATATAGGTTTGTGCATGGGACCATTGTTAAAGCGCATGAGGATTTTTCAAATCCTATATTTTGAACACGATCTTTGACATCTGGCTGCTCATTTCTGGGGCAAACTCAGCAAAAACAAAATTACACGTGTCTTTATTTTCAGTCTAGATCATAGATCTGAATTTTTGAACCTGAAGTCGCCCTGCTTAGCGAAATCTGTAATGATTTATATATCATGTTATTACGTGCTACACTGTATGTGTATTATATATGACAGCGCGCTGTCCAATCCTATATTTTGAACACGATCTTTGAAATCAGCCTGCTCATTTCTGGGTCAAACTCAGGAAAAACAAAATTACACGTGTCTTTATATTTTCAGTGTAGATCATATATCTGAATTTTTGAACCTGAAGTCGCCCTGCTTAGCGAAATCTGCTATGTTTTACAAATCTTGCAATACCGGTTTACACTGTATGTGTATTATATATGGCAGCACGCAGTCTAATCCTATATTTTGAGCACGATCTTTGAAAACTGCCTGTTCATTTCTGGGGGAAATTCAGGTAAAACAAAATTACACGTGTCTTTTTATTTTCAGTGTAGATCATATATCTTAATTTTTGATCCTGAAGTCGTCCTGCTTAGCGAAATCTGTAATGATTTACATATCATGCAATAACAGTTTACACTGTATGTGTATTATATATGGCAGCACGCAGTCTAATCCTATATTTTGAACACGATCTTTGACATCTGGCTGCTCATTTCTGGGGCAAACTCAGGAAAAACAAAATTACACGTGTCTTTTTATTTTCAGTCTAGATCATAGATCAGAATTTTTGACCCTGAAGTCGCCCTGCATAGCGAAATATGCTATGTTTTACAAATCACGTTATGACGTGCTACACTGTATGTGTATTATATATGACAGCGCGCTGTCCAATCCTATATTTTGAACACGATCTTTGAAATCTGCCTGCTCATTTCTTTGTCAAACTCGGGAAAAACAAAATTACACGTGTCTTTTTATTTTCAGTGTAGATCATATATCTGAATTTTTGAACCTGAAGTCGCCCTGCTTAGCGAAATCTGCAATGTTTTACAAATCATGCAATACCAGTTTACACTGTATGTGTATTATATATGGCAGCACACAGTCTAATCCTATATTTTGAACACGATCTTTGAAAACTGCCTGCTCATTTCTGGGGAAAATTCAGGTGAATCAAAATTACACATGTCTTTTTATTTTCAGTGTAGATCATACATCTGAACTTTTGAGCCTGAAGTCGCCCTGCTTAGCGAAATCTGCAATGTTTTACAAATCACGTTATGACGTTCTACACTGTATGTGTATTATATATATATATATGGCAGCGCGCGGTCAAATCCTATATTTTGAACACGATCTTTGACATCTGGCTGCTCATTTCTGGGGCAAACTCAGGAAAAACAAAATTACACGTGTCTTTTTATTTTCAGTCTAGATCATAGATCTGAATTTTCGACCCTGAAGTCGCCCTGAATAGCGAATGCTATGTTTTACAAATCACGTTATGACGTGCTACACTGTATGTGTATTATATATGACAGCGCGCTGTCCAATCCTATATTTTGAACACGATCTTTGAAATCTGCCTGCTCATTTCTTGGTCAAACTCGGGAAAAACAAAATTACACGTGTCTTTTTATTTTCAGTGTAGATCATATATCTGAATTTTTGAACCTGAAGTCGCCCTGCTTAGCAAAATCTGCAATGTTTTACAAATCATGCAATACCGGTTTAAACTGTATGTGTATTATATATGGCAGCACGCAGTCTAATCCTATATTTTGAACACGATCTTTGAAAACTGCCTGCTCATTTCTGGGGAAAATTCAGGTGAATCAAAATTACACGTGTCTTTTTATTGTCAGTGTAGATCATACATCTGAATTTTTGAGCCTGAAGTCGCCCTGCTTAGCGAAATCTGCAATGTTTTACAAATCACGTTATGACGTGCTACACTGTATGTGTATTATATATACATATATATATGGCAGCGCGCGGTCAAATCCTATATTTTGAACACGATCTTTGGAATCTGCCTGCTCATTTCTGGGGCAAACTCAGGAAAAACAAAATTACACGTGTCTTTTTATTTTCAGTGTAGATCATAGATCTGAATTTTTGAAACTGAAGTCGCCCTGCGTAGCAAAGTCCTCCCCCTAATAAAAAAAATCCTAACGCGCTTTAGCAATGAGCCCATGTACAAACCATATTACGAAGGCGGGGAGCTTGACCATATGTCACTGACTATGCCAGACGACTGGCTCATGCCACGCTTATAGGCAAGCCCATAGAGCCTGCGTGGACAAACATGAGTTGTGACATGAAATGGTCCTGGATTATGTTTGTCATAGTCAGTATGATTCGGTCTAGTTCACACCTTCGTGCATATAGGTTTGTGCATGGGACCATTGTTAAAGCGCATGAGGATTTTTCAAATCCTACATTGTATATTTTGCACACGATCTTTGACATCTGGCTGCTAATTTCTGGGGCAAACTCAGGAAAAACAAAATTACACGTGTCTTTTTATTTTCAGTGGTAGATCATAGATCTGAATTTTTGACCCTGAAGTCGCCCTGCATAGCGAAATCTGTAATGATTTATATATCATGTTATGACGTTCTACACTGTATGTGTATCATGATATAACAGCGCGCTGTCCAATCCTATATTTTGAACACGATCTTTGAAATCTGCCTGCTCATTTTCTGGGTCAAACTCGGGAAAAACCAAATTACACGTTTTTTTTATTTTCAGTGTAGATCATATATCTGAATTTTTGAACCTGAAGTCGCCCTGCTTAGCGAAATCTGCAATGTTTTACAAATCATGCAATACCGGTTTACACTGTATGTGTATTATATATGGCAGCACGCAGTCTAATCCTATATTTTGAACACGATCTTTGAAAACTGCCTGCTCATTTCTGGGGAAAATTCAGGTGAATCAAAATTACACGTGTCTTTTTATTTTCAGTGTAGATCATACATCTGAATTTTTGAGCCCGAAGACGCCCTACTTAGCGAAATATGCAATGTTTTACAAATCACGTTATGACGTTCTACACTGTATGTGTATTTCAATGACAGCGCGCTGTTCAATCCTATATTTTGAACACGATCTTTGAAATCTGCCTGCTCATTTCTGGGTCAAACTCAGGAAAAACAAAATTACACGTGTCTTTTTATTTTCAGTGTAGATCGTATATCTGAGTTTTTGAACCTGAAGTCGCCCTGCTTGGCGAAATCTGCAATGTTTTACAAAACATGCAATACCGGTTTACACTATATGTGTATTATATATGGCAGCACGCAGTCTAATCCTATATTTTGAACACGATCTTTGAAATCTGCCTGCTCATTTCTGGGGCAAACTCAGGAAAAACAGAATTACACGTTTCTTTTTATTTTCAGTGTAGATCATAGATCTGAATTTTTGAAACTGAAGTCGCCCTGCGTAGCGAAATCACCCCCCTTAAAAAAAATCCTAACGCGCTTTAGCAATGAGCCCATGCACAAACCATATTACGAAGGCGGGGAGCTTGACCATATGTCACTGACTATGCCAGACGACTGGCTCATGCCACGCTTATAGGCAAGCCCGTAGAGCCTGCGTGGACAAAAATGAGTTGTGACATGAAATGGTCCTGGATTATGTTTGTCATAGTCAGTAAGATTCGGTCTAGTTCACACCTTCGTCCATAGGTTAGTGCATGGGACCATTGTTAAAGCGCATGAGGATTTTTCAAATCCTATATTTTGAACACGATCTTTGACATCTGGCTGCTCATTTCTGGGGCAAACTCAGCAAAAACAAAATAACACGTGTCTTTTTATTTTCAGTCTAGATCATAGATCTGAATTTTTGACCCTGAAGTCGCCCTGCATAGCGAAATATGCAATGTTTTACAAATCACGTTATGACGTGCTACACTTTATGTGTATTATATATGTCAGCGCGCTGTCCAATCCTATATTTTGAACACGATCTTTGACATCTGCCTGCTAATTTCTGGGTCAAACTCAGGAAAAACAAAATTACACGTGTCTTTTTATTTTCAGTGTAGATCATATATCTGAGTTTTTGAACCTGAAGTCGCCCTGCTTAGCGAAATCTGCAATGTTTTACAAATCATGCAATACCGGTTTACACTGTATGTGTATTATATATGACAGCGCGCTGTCCAATCCTATATTTTGAAAACGATCTTTGAAATCTGCCTGATCATTTCTGGGTCAAACTCAGGAAAAACAAAATTACACGTGTCTTTATATTTTCAGTGTAGATCATATATCTGAATTTTTGAACCTCAAGTCGCCCTGCTTAGCGAAATCTGCTATGTTTTACAAATCATGCAATACCGGTTTACACTGTATGTGTATTATATATGGCAGCACGCAGTCTAATCCTATATTTTGAACACGATCTTTGAAAACTGCCTGCTCATTTCTGGGGGAAATTCAGGTAAAACAAAATTACACGTGTCTTTTTATTTTCAGTGTAGATCATATATCTGAATTTTTGATCCTGAAGTCGCCCTGCTTAGCGAAATCTGTAATGATTTACATATCATGCAATAACGGTTTACACTGTATGTATATTATATATGACAGCGCGCTGTCCAATCCTATATTTTGAACACGATCTTTGAAATCTGCCTGCTCATTTCTGGGTCAAACTCAGGAAAAACAAAATTACACGTGTCTTTTTATTTTCAATGTAGATCATATATCTGAATTTTTGAACCTGAAGTCGCCCTGCTTAGCGAAATCTGCAATGTTTTACAAATCACGTTATGACGTGCTACACTGTATGTGTATTATATATGACAGCGCGCTGTCCATTCCTATATTTTGAAAACGATCTTTGAAATCTGCCTGCTCATTTCTGGGTCAAACTCAGGAAAAACAAAATTACACGTGTCTTTATATTTTCAGTGTAGATCATATATCTGAATTTTTAAACCTGAAGTCGCCCTGCTTAGCGAAATATGCAATGTTTTACAAATCACGTTATGACGTGCTACACTGTATGTGTATTATATATGACAGCGCGCTGTCCAATCCTATATTTTGAAAACGATCTTTGAAATCTGCCTGATCATTTCTGGGTCAAACTCAGGAAAAACAAAATTACACGTGTCTTTATATTTTCAGTGTAGATCATATATCTGAATTTTTGAACCTCAAGTCGCCCTGCTTAGCGAAATCTGCTATGTTTTACAAATCATGCAATACCGGTTTACACTGTATGTGTATTATATATGGCAGCACGCAGTCTAATCCTATATTTTGAACACGATCTTTGAAAACTGCCTGCTCATTTCTGGGGGAAATTCAGGTAAAACAAAATTACACGTGTCTTTTTATTTTCAGTGTAGATCATATATCTGAATTTTTGATCCTGAAGTCGCCCTGCTTAGCGAAATCTGTAATGATTTACATATCATGCAATAACGGTTTACACTGTATGTGTATTATATATGGCAGCACGCAGTCTAATCCTATATTTTGAACACGATCTTTGACATCTGGCTGCTCATTTCTGGGGCAAACTCAGGAAAAACAAAATTACACGTGTCTTTTTATTTTCAGTCTAGATCATAGATCTGAATTTTTGACCCTGAAGTCGCCCTGCATAGCGAAATATGCAATGTTTTACAAATCACGTTATGACGTGCTACACTGTATGTATATTATATATGACAGCGCGCTGTCCAATCCTATATTTTGAACACGATCTTTGAAAACTGGCTTCTCATTTCTGGGGAAAATTCAGGTAAAACAAAATAACACGTGTCTTTTTATTTTCAGTGTAGATCATATATCTGAATTTTTGAACCTGAAGTCGCCCTGCTTAGCGAAATCTGCAATGTTTTACAAATCACGTTATGACGTGCTACACTGTATGTGTATTATATATGACAGCGCGCTGTCCAATCCTATATTTTGAACACGATCTTTGAAATCTGCCTGCTCATTTCTGGGTCAAACTCGGGAAAAACAAAATAACACGTGTCATTTTATTTTCAGTGTAGATCATAAATCTGAATTTTTGAACCTGAAGTCGCCCTGCTTAGCGAAATCTGCAATGTTTTACAAATCATGCAATACCGGTTTACACTGTATGTGTGTTATATATGGCAGCACGCAGTCTAATCCTATATTTTGAACACGATCTTTGAAAACTGGCTGCTCATTTCTGGGGAAAATTCAGGTAAAACAAAATTTCACGTGTCTTTTTATTTTCAGTCTAGATCATATATCTGAATTTTTTAACCTGAAGTCGCCCTGCTCAGCGAAATCTGCAATGTATTACAAATCACGTTATGACGTGCTACACTGTATGTGTATTATATATGACAGCGCGCTGTCCAATCCTATATTTTGCACACGATCTTTGAAATCTGCATGCTCATTTCTGGGTCAAACTCGGGAAAAACAAAATTACACGTGTCTTTTTATTTTCAGTGTAGATCATATATCTGAATTTTTGAACCTGAAGTCGCCCTGCTTAGCGAAATCTGCAATGTTTTACAAATCATGCAATACCGGTTTACACTGTATGTGTGTTATATATGGCAGCACGCAGTCTAATCCTATATTTTGAACACGATCTTTGAAAACTGACTGCTCATTTCTGGGAAAAATTCAGGTAAAACAAAATTACACATGTCTTTTTATTTTCAGTGTAGATCATATATCTGAATTTTTTAACCTGAAGTCGCCCTGCTTAGCGAGATCTGCAATGTTTTACAAATCACGTTATGACGTGCTACACTGTATGTGTATTATATATGACAGCGCGCTGTCCAATCCTATATTTTGAACACGATCTTTGAAATCTGCCTGCTCATTTCTGGGTCAAACTCGGGAAAAACAAAATAACACGTGTCATTTTATTTTCAGTGTAGATCATAAATCTGAATTTTTGAACCTGAAGTCGCCCTGCTTAGCGAAATCTGCAATGTTTTACAAATCATGCAATACCGGTTTACACTGTATGTGTGTTATATATGGCAGCACGCAGTCTAATCCTATATTTGAACACGATCTTTGAAAACTGGCTGCTCATTTCTGGGGAAAATTCAGGTAAAACAAAATTTCACGTGTCTTTTTATTTTCAGTCTAGATCATATATCTGAATTTTTTAACCTGAAGTCGCCCTGCTCAGCGAAATCTGCAATGTATAACAAATCACGTTATGACGTGCTACACTGTATGTGTATTATATATGACAGCGCGCTGTCCAATCCTATATTTTGCACACGATCTTTGAAATCTGCATGCTCATTTCTGGGTCAAACTCGGGAAAAACAAAATTACACGTGTCTTTTTATTTTCAGTGTAGATCATATATCTGAATTTTTGAACCTGAAGTCGCCCTGCTTAGCGAAATCTGCAATGTTTTACAAATCATGCAATACCGGTTTACACTGTATGTGTGTTATATATGGCAGCACGCAGTCTAATCCTATATTTTGAACACGATCTTTGAAAACTGACTGCTCATTTCTGGGAAAAATTCAGGTAAAACAAAATTACACGTGTCTTTTTTATTTTCAGTGTAGATCATATATCTGAATTTTTTAACCTGAAGTCGCCCTGCTTAGCGAAATCTGCAATGATTTACAAATCACGTTATGACGTGCTACACTGTATGTGTATTATATATGACAGCGCGCTGTCCAATCCTATATTTTGAACACGATCTTTGAAATCTGCCTGCTCATTTCTGGGTCAAACTCGGGAAAAACAAAATAACACGTGTCATTTTATTTTCAGTGTAGATCATAAATCTGAATTTTTGAACCTGAAGTCGCCCTGCTTAGCGAAATCTGCAATGTTTTACAAATCATGCAATACCGGTTTACACTGTATGTGTGTTATATATGGCAGCACGCAGTCTAATCCTATATTTTGAACACGATCTTTGAAAACTGACTGCTCATTTCTGGGAAAAATTCAGGTAAAACAAAATTACACATGTCTTTTTATTTTCAGTGTAGATCATATATCTGAATTTTTTAACCTGAAGTCGCCCTGCTTAGCGAAATCTGCAATGTTTTACAAATCACGTTATGACGTGCTACACTGTATGTGTATTATATATGACAGCGCGCTGTCCAATCCTATATTTTGAACACGATCTTTGAAATCTGCCTGCTCATTTCTGGGTCAAACTCGGGAAAAACAAAATAACACGTGTCATTTTATTTTCAGTGTAGATCATAAATCTGAATTTTTGAACCTGAAGTCGCCCTGCTTAGCGAAATCTGCAATGTTTTACAAATCATGCAATACCAGTTTACACTGTATGTGTGTTATATATGGCAGCACGCAGTCTAATCCTATATTTGAACACGATCTTTGAAAACTGGCTGCTCATTTCTGGGGAAAATTCAGGTAAAACAAAATTTCACGTGTCTTTTTATTTTCAGTCTAGATCATATATCTGAATTTTTTAACCTGAAGTCGCCCTGCTCAGCGAAATCTGCAATGTATAACAAATCACGTTATGACGTGCTACACTGTATGTGTATTATATATGACAGCGCGCTGTCCAATCCTATATTTTGCACACGATCTTTGAAATCTGCATGCTCATTTCTGGGTCAAACTCGGGAAAAACAAAATTACACGTGTCTTTTTATTTTCAGTGTAGATCATATATCTGAATTTTTGAACCTGAAGTCGCCCTGCTTAGCGAAATCTGCAATGTTTTACAAATCATGCAATACCGGTTTACACTGTATGTGTGTTATATATGGCAGCACGCAGTCTAATCCTATATTTTGAACACGATCTTTGAAAACTGACTGCTCATTTCTGGGAAAAATTCAGGTAAAACAAAATTACACGTGTCTTTTTATTTTCAGTGTAGATCATATATCTGAATTTTTTAACCTGAAGTCGCCCTGCTTAGCGAAATCTGCAATGATTTACAAATCACGTTATGACGTGCTACACTGTATGTGTATTATATAAATATATATGGCAGCGCGCGGTCAAATCCTATATTTTGAACACGATCTTTGGAATCTGCCTGCTAATTTCTGGGGCAAACTCAGGAAAAACAAAATTACACGTTTCTTTTTATTTTCAGTGTAGATCATAGATCTGAATTTTTGAAACTGAAGTCGCCCTGCGTAGCGAAATCATCCCCCTTAAAAAAAATCCTAACGCGCTTTAGCAATGAGCCCATGCACAAACCATATTACGAAGGCGGGGAGCTTGACCATATGTCACTGACTATGCCAGACGACTGGCTCATGCCACGCTTATAGGCAAGCCCGTAGAGCCTGCGTGGACAAAAATGAGTTGTGACATGAAATGGTCCTGGATTATGTTTGTCATAGTCAGTAAGATTCGGTCTAGTTCACACCTTCGTCCATAGGTTTGTGCATGGGACCATTTTTAAAGCGCATGAGGATTTTTCAAATCCTATATTTAGAACACGATCTTTGAAATCTACCTGCTCATTTCTGGGTCAAACTCAGGAAAAACAAAATTACACGTGTCTTTTTATTTTCAATGTAGATCATATATCTGAATTTTTGAACCTCAAGTCGCCCTGCTTAGCGAAATCTGCTATGTTTTACAAATCATGCAATACCGGTTTACACTGTATGTGTATTATATATGGCAGCACGCAGTCTAATCCTATATTTTGAACACGATCTTTGAAAACTGCCTGCTCATTTCTGGGGGAAATTCAGGTAAAACAAAATTACACGTGTCTTTTTATTTTCAGTGTAGATCATATATCTGAATTTTTGATCCTGAAGTCGCCCTGCTTAGCGAAATCTGTAATGATTTACATATCATGCAATAACGGTTTACACTGTATGTGTATTATATATGGCAGCACGCAGTCTAATCCTATATTTTGAACACGATCTTTGACATCTGGCTGCTCATTTCTGGGGCAAACTCAGGAAAAACAAAATTACATGTGTCTTTTTATTTTCAGTCTAGATCATAGATCTGAATTTTTGACCCTGAAGTCGCCCTGCATAGCGAAATATGCAATGTTTTACAAATCACGTTATGACGTGCTACACTGTATGTATATTATATATGACAGCGCGCTGTCCAATCCTATATTTTGAACACGATCTTTGAAAACTGGCTGCTCATTTCTGGGGAAAATTCAGGTAAAACAAAATAACACGTGTCTTTTTATTTTCAGTGTAGATCATATATCTGAATTTTTGAACCTGAAGTCGCCCTGCTTAGCGAAATCTGCAATGTTTTACAAATCACGTTATGACGTGCTACACTGTATGTGTATTATATATGACAGCGCGCTGTCCAATCCTATATTTTGAACACGATCTTTGAAATCTGCCTGCTCATTTCTGGGTCAAACTCGGGAAAAACAAAATAACACGTGTCATTTTATTTTCAGTGTAGATCATATATCTGAATTTTTGAACCCGAAGTCGCCCTGCTTAGCGAAATCTGCAATGTTTTACAAATCATGCAATACCAGTTTACACTGTATGTGTGTTATATATGGCAGCACGCAGTCTAATCCTATATTTTGAACACGATCTTTGAAAACTGCCTGCTCATTTCTGGGGAAAATTCAGGTAAAACAAAATTTCACGTGTCTTTTTATTTTCAGTGTAGATCATATATCTGAAATTTTTTAACCTGAAGTCGCCCTGCTTAGCGAAATCTGCAATGTTTACAAATCACGTTATGACGTGCTACACTGTATGTGTATTATATATGACAGCGCGCTGTCCAATCCTATAATTTTGAACACGATCTTTGAAAACTGGCTGCTCATTTCTGGGGAAAATTCAGGTAAAACAAAATTACACGTGTCTTTTTATTTTCAGTGTAGATCATACATCTGAATTTTTGAACCTGAAGTCGCCCTGCTTAGCGAAATCTGTAATGATTTACAAATCACGTTATGACGTGCTACACTGTATGTGTATTATATATATATATGGCAGCGCGCGGTCAAATCCTATATTTTGAACACGATCTTTGGAATCTGCCTGCTCATTTCTGGGGCAAACTCAGGAAAAACAAAATTACACGTGTCTTTTTATTTTCAGTGTAGATCATAGATCTGAATTTTTGAAACTGAAGTCGCCCTGCGTAGCGAAATCATCCCCCTTAAAAAAAATCCTAACGCGCTTTAGCAATGAGCCCATGCACAAACCATATTACGAAGGCGGGGAGCTTGACCATATGTCACTGACTATGCCAGACGACTGGCTCATACCACGCTTATAGGCAAGCCCGTAGAGCCTGCGTGGACAAAAATGAGTTGTGACATGAAATGGTCCTGGATTATGTTTGTCATAGTCAGTAAGATTCGGTCTAGTTCACACCTTCGTCCATAGGTTTGTGCATGGGACCATTGTTAAAGCGCATGAGGATTTTTCAAATCCTATATTTAGAACACGATCTTTGACATCTGGCTGCTCATTTCTGGGGCAAACTCAGCAAAAACAAAATTACACGTGTCTTTTTATTTTCAGTCTAGATCATAGATCTGAATTTTTGACCCTGAAGTCGCCCTGCATAGCGAAATATGCAATGTTTTACAAATCACGTTATGACGTGCTACACTTTATGTGTATTATATATGACAGCGCGCTGTCCAATCCTATATTTTGAACACGATCTTTGAAATCTGCCTGCTCATTTCTGGGTCAAACTCAGGAAAAACAAAATTACACGTGTCTTTTTATTTTCAATGTAGATCATATATCTTAATTTTTGAACCTTGAAGTCGCCCTGCTTAGCGAAATCTGCGATGTTTTACAAATCACGTTATGACGTGCTACACTGTATGTGTATTATATACGACAGCGCGCTGTCCAATCCTATATTTTGAACACGATCTTTGAAATCTGCCTGCTCATTTCTTGGTCAAACTCAGGAAAAACAAATTTACACGTGTCTTTTTATTTTCAGTGTAGATCATATATCTGAATTTTTGAACCTGAAGTCGCCCTGCTTAGCGAAATCTGCAATGTTTTACAAATCACGTTATGACGTGCTACACTGTATGTGTATTATATATGACAGCGCGCTGTCCAATTCTATATTTTGAAAACGATCTTTGAAATCTGCCTGCTCATTTCTGGGTCAAACTCAGGAAAAACAAAATTACACGTGTCTTTATATTTTCAGTGTAGATCATATATCTGAATTTTTGAACCTCAAGTCGCCCTGCTTAGCGAAATCTGCTATGTTTTACAAATCATGCAATACCGGTTTACACTGTATGTGTATTACATATGGCAGCACGCAGTCTAATCCTATATTTTGAACACGATCTTTGAAAACTGCCTGCTCATTTCTGGGGGAAATTCAGGTAAAACAAAATTACACGTGTCTTTTTATTTTCAGTGTAGATCATATATCTGAATTTTTGATCCTGAAGTCGCCCTGCTTAGCGAAATCTGTAATGATTTACATATCATGCAATAACGGTTTACACTGTATGTGTATTATATATGGCAGCACGCAGTCTAATCCTATATTTTGAACACGATCTTTGACATCTGGCTGCTCATTTCTGGGGCAAACTCAGGAAAAACAAAATTACACTTGTCTTTTTATTTTCAGTCTAGATCATAGATCTGAATTTTTGACCCTGAAGTCGCCCTGCATAACGAAATATGCTATGTTTTACAAATCACGTTATGACGTGCTACACTGTATGTGTATTATATATGACAGCGCGCTGTCCAATCCTATATTTTGAACACGATCTTTGAAATCTGCCTGCTCATTTCTGGGTCATACTCGGGAAAAACAAAATAACACGTGTCTTTTTATTTTCAGTGTAGATCATATATCTGAATTTTTTGAACCTGAAGTCGCCCTGCTTAGCGAAATCTGCAATGTTTTACAAATCATGCAATACCGGTTTACACTATATGTGTGTTATATATGGCAGCACGCAGTCTAATCCTATATTTTGAACACGATCTTTGAAAACTGGCTGCTCATTTCTGGGGAAAATTCAGGTAAAACAAAATTTCACGTGTCTTTTTATTTTCAGTGTAGATCATATATCTGAATTTTTGAACCTGAAGTCGCCCTGCTTAACGAAATCTGCAATGTTTTACAAATCACGTTATGACGTGCTACACTGTATGTGTATTATATATGACAGCGCGCTGTCCAATCCTATAATTTTGAACACGATCTTTGAAAACTGGCTGCTCATTTCTGGGGAAAATTCAGGTAAAACAAAATAACACGTGTCTTTTTATTTTCAGTGTAGATCATATATCTGAATTTTTGAACCTGAAGTCGCCCTGCTTAGCGAAATCTGTAATGATTTACAAATCACGTTATGACGTGCTACACTGTATGTGTATTATATATATATATGGCAGCGCGCGGTCAAATCCTATATTTTGAACACGATCTTTGGAATCTGCCTGCTCATTTCTGGGGCAAACTCAGGAAAAACAAAATTACACGTGTCTTTTTATTTTCAGTGTAGATCATAGATCTGAATTTTTGAAACTGAAGTCGCCCTGCGTAGCGAAATCATCCCCCTTAAAAAAAATCCTAACGCGCTTTAGCAATGAGCCCATGCACAAACCATATTACGAAGGCGGGGAGCTTGACCATATGTCACTGACTATGCCAGACGACTGGCTCATACCACGCTTATAGGCAAGCCCGTAGAGCCTGCGTGGACAAAAATGAGTTGTGACATGAAATGGTCCTGGATTATGTTTGTCATAGTCAGTAAGATTCGGTCTAGTTCACACCTTCGTCCATAGGTTTGTGCATGGGACCATTGTTAAAGCGCATGAGGATTTTTCAAATCCTATATTTAGAACACGATCTTTGACATCTGGCTGCTCATTTCTGGGGCAAACTCAGCAAAAACAAAATTACACGTGTCTTTTTATTTTCAGTCTAGATCATAGATCTGAATTTTTGACCCTGAAGTCGCCCTGCATAGCGAAATATGCAATGTTTTACAAATCACGTTATGACGTGCTACACTTTATGTGTATTATATATGACAGCGCGCTGTCCAATCCTATATTTTGAACACGATCTTTGAAATCTGCCTGCTCATTTCTGGGTCAAACTCAGGAAAAACAAAATTACACGTGTCTTTTTATTTTCAATGTAGATCATATATCTTAATTTTTGAACCTTGAAGTCGCCCTGCTTAGCGAAATCTGCGATGTTTTACAAATCACGTTATGACGTGCTACACTGTATGTGTATTATATACGACAGCGCGCTGTCCAATCCTATATTTTGAACACGATCTTTGAAATCTGCCTGCTCATTTCTTGGTCAAACTCAGGAAAAACAAATTTACACGTGTCTTTTTATTTTCAGTGTAGATCATATATCTGAATTTTTGAACCTGAAGTCGCCCTGCTTAGCGAAATCTGCAATGTTTTACAAATCACGTTATGACGTGCTACACTGTATGTGTATTATATATGACAGCGCGCTGTCCAATTCTATATTTTGAAAACGATCTTTGAAATCTGCCTGCTCATTTCTGGGTCAAACTCAGGAAAAACAAAATTACACGTGTCTTTATATTTTCAGTGTAGATCATATATCTGAATTTTTGAACCTCAAGTCGCCCTGCTTAGCGAAATCTGCTATGTTTTACAAATCATGCAATACCGGTTTACACTGTATGTGTATTACATATGGCAGCACGCAGTCTAATCCTATTTTTTGAACACGATCTTTGAAAACTGCCTGCTCATTTCTGGGGGAAATTCAGGTAAAACAAAATTACACGTGTCTTTTTATTTTCAGTGTAGATCATATATCTGAATTTTTGATCCTGAAGTCGCCCTGCTTAGCGAAATCTGTAATGATTTACATATCATGCAATAACGGTTTACACTGTATGTGTATTATATATGGCAGCACGCAGTCTAATCCTATATTTTGAACACGATCTTTGACATCTGGCTGCTCATTTCTGGGGCAAACTCAGGAAAAACAAAATTACACTTGTCTTTTTATTTTCAGTCTAGATCATAGATCTGAATTTTTGACCCTGAAGTCGCCCTGCATAGCGAAATATGCTATGTTTTACAAATCACGTTATGACGTGCTACACTGTATGTGTATTATATATGACAGCGCGCTGTCCAATCCTATATTTTGAACACGATCTTTGAAATCTGCCTGCTCATTTCTGGGTCATACTCGGGAAAAACAAAATAACACGTGTCTTTTTATTTTCAGTGTAGATCATATATCTGAATTTTTTGAACCTGAAGTCGCCCTGCTTAGCGAAATCTGCAATGTTTTACAAATCATGCAATACCGGTTTACACTATATGTGTGTTATATATGGCAGCACGCAGTCTAATCCTATATTTTGAACACGATCTTTGAAAACTGGCTGCTCATTTCTGGGGAAAATTCAGGTAAAACAAAATTTCACGTGTCTTTTTATTTTCAGTGTAGATCATATATCTGAATTTTTGAACCTGAAGTCGCCCTGCTTAACGAAATCTGCAATGTTTTACAAATCACGTTATGACGTGCTACACTGTATGTGTATTATATATGACAGCGCGCTGTCCAATCCTATAATTTTGAACACGATCTTTGAAAACTGGCTGCTCATTTCTGGGGAAAATTCAGGTAAAACAAAATAACACGTGTCTTTTTATTTTCAGTGTAGATCATATATCTGAATTTTTGAACCTGAAGTCGCCCTGCTTAGCGAAATCTGCAATGATTTACAAATCACGTTATGACGTGCTACACTGTATGTGTATTATATATATATATATATGGAGGGGCGCGGTCAAATCCTATATTTTGAACACGATCTTTGGAATCTGCCTGCTCATTTCTGGGGCAAACTCAGGAAAAACAAAATTACACGTGTCTTTTTATTTTCAGTGTAGATCATAGATCTGAATTTTTGAAACTGAAGTCGCCCTGCGTAGCGAAATCATCCCCCTTAAAAAAAATCCTAACGCGCTTTACCAATGAGCCCATGCACAAACCATATTACGAAGGCGGGGAGCTTGACCATATGTCACTGACTATGCCAGACGACTGGCTCATACCACGCTTATAGGCAAGCCCGTAGAGCCTGCGTGGACAAAAATGAGTTGTGACATGAAATGGTCCTGGATTATGTTTATCATAGTCAGTAAGATTCGGTCTAGTTCACACCTTCATCCATAGGTTTGTGCATGGGACCATTGTTAAAGCGCATGAGGATTTTTCAAATCCTATATTTAGAACACGATCTTTGACATCTGGCTGCTCATTTCTGGGGCAAACTCAGCAAAAACAAAATTTCACGTGTCTTTTTATTTTCAGTGTAGATCATATATCTGAATTTTTGAACCTGAAGTCGCCCTGCTTAACGAAATCTGCAATGTTTTACAAATCACGTTATGACGTGCTACACTGTATGTGTATTATATATGACAGCGCGCTGTCCAATCCTATAATTTTGAACACGATCTTTGAAAACTGGCTGCTCATTTCTGGGGAAAATTCAGGTAAAACAAAATAACACGTGTCTTTTTATTTTCAGTGTAGATCATATATCTGAATTTTTGAACCTGAAGTCGCCCTGCTTAGCGAAATCTGCAATGATTTACAAATCACGTTATGACGTGCTACACTGTATGTGTATTATATATATATATATATGGCAGCGCGCGGTCAAATCCTATATTTTGAACACGATCTTTGGAATCTGCCTGCTCATTTCTGGGGCAAACTCAGGAAAAACAAAATTACACGTGTCTTTTTATTTTCAGTGTAGATCATAGATCTGAATTTTTGAAACTGAAGTCGCCCTGCGTAGCGAAATCATCCCCCTTAAAAAAATCCTAACGCGCTTTAGCAATGAGCCCATGCACAAACCATATTACGAAGGCGGGGAGCTTGACCATATGTCACTGACTATGCCAGACGACTGGCTCATACCACGCTTATAGGCAAGCCCGTAGAGCCTGCGTGGACAAAAATGAGTTGTGACATGAAATGGTCCTGGATTATGTTTGTCATAGTCAGTAAGATTCGGTCTAGTTCACACCTTCGTCCATAGGTTTGTGCATGGGACCATTGTTAAAGCGCATGAGGATTTTTCAAATCCTATATTTAGAACACGATCTTTGACATCTGGCTGCTCATTTCTGGGGCAAACTCAGCAAAAACAAAATTACACGTGTCTTTTTATTTTCAGTCTAGATCATAGATCTGAATTTTTGACCCTGAAGTCGCCCTGCATAGCGAAATATGCAATGTTTTACAAATCACGTTATGACGTGCTACACTTTATTTGAATTATATATGACAGCGCGCTGTCCAATCTTATATTTTGAACACGATCTTTGAAATCTGCCTGCTCATTTCTGGGTCAAATTTAGGAAAAACAAAATTACACGTGTCTTTTTATTTTCAATGTAGATCATATATCTGAATTTTTGATCCTGAAGTCGCCCTGCTTAGCGAAATCTGTAATGATTTACATATCATGCAATAACGGTTTACACTGTATGTGTATTATATATGGCAGCACGCAGTCTAATCCTATATTTTGAACACGATCTTTGAAATCTGACTGCTCATTTCTTGGTCAAACTCAGGAAAAACAAAATTACACGTGTCTTTTTATTTTCAATGTAGATCATATATCTGAATTTTTGAACCTGAAGTCGCCCTGCTTAGCGAAATCTGCGATGTTTTACAAATCACGTTATGACGTGCTACACTGTATGTGTATTATATACGACAGCGCGCTGTCCAATCCTATATTTTGAACACGATCTTTGAAATCTGCCTGATCATTTCTGGGTCAAACTCAGGAAAAACAAAATTACACGTGTCTTTTTATTTTCAGTGTAGATCATATATCTGAATTTTTGAACCTGAAGTCGCCCTGCTTAGCGAAATCTGCAATGTTTTACAAATCATGCAATACCGGTTTACACTGTATGTGTGTTATATATGGCAACACGCAGTCTAATCCTATATTTTGAACACGATCTTTGAAAACTGGCTGCTCATTTCTGGGGAAAATTCAGGTAAAACAAAATTACACGTGTCTTTTTATTTTCAGTGTAGATCATATATCTGAATTTTTGAACCTGAAGTCGCCCTGCTTAGCGAAATCTGCAATGTTTTACAAATCACGTTATGACGTGCTACACTGTATGTGTATTATATATGACAGCGCGTTGTCCAATCCTATAATTTTGAACACGATCTTTGAAAACTGGCTGCTCATTTCTGGGGAAAATTCAGGTAAAACAAAATAACACGTGTCTTTTTATTTTCAGTGTAGATCATATATCTGAATTTTTGAACCTGAAGTCGCCCTGCTTAGCGAAATCTGCAATGATTTACAAATCACGTTATGACGTGCTACACTGTATGTGTATTATATATATATATATGGCAGCGCGCGGTCAAATCCTATATTTTGAACACGATCTTTGGAATCTGCCTGCTCATTTCTGGGGCAAACTCAGGAAAAACAAAATTACACGTGTCTTTTTATTTTCAGTGTAGATCATAGATCTGAATTTTTGAAACTGAAGTCGCCCTGCGTAGCGAAATCATCCCCCTTAAAAAAATCCTAACGCGCTTTAGCAATGAGCCCATGCACAAACCATATTACGAAGGCGGGGAGCTTGACCATATGTCACTGACTATGCCAGACGACTGGCTCATACCACGCTTATAGGCAAGCCCGTAGAGCCTGCGTGGACAAAAATGAGTTGTGACATGAAATGGTCCTGGATTATGTTTGTCATAGTCAGTAAGATTCGGTCTAGTTCACACCTTCGTCCATAGGTTTGTGCATGGGACCATTGTTAAAGCGCATGAGGATTTTTCAAATCCTATATTTAGAACACGATCTTTGACATCTGGCTGCTCATTTCTGGGGCAAACTCAGCAAAAACAAAATTACACGTGTCTTTTTATTTTCAGTGTAGATCATATATCTGAATTTTTGATCCTGAAGTCGCCCTGCTTAGCGAAATCTGTAATGATTTACATATCATGCAATAACGGTTTACACTGTATGTGTATTATATATGGCAGCACGCAGTCTAATCCTATATTTTGAACACGATCTTTGAAATCTGCCTGCTCATTTCTGGGTCAAACTCAGGAAAAACAAAATTACACGTGTCTTTTTATTTTCAATGTAGATCATATATCTGAATTTTTGAACCTAAAGTCGCCCTGCTTAGCGAAATCTGCGATGTTTTACAAATCACGTTATGACGTGCTACACTGTATGTGTATTATATACGACAGCGCGCTGTCCAATCCTATATTTTGAACACGATCTTTGAAATCTGCCTGATCATTTCTGGGTCAAACTCAGGAAAAACAAAATTACACGTGTCTTTTTATTTTCAGTGTAGATCATATATCTGAATTTTTGAACCTGAAGTCGCCCTGCTTAGCGAAATCTGCAATGTTTTACAAATCATGCAATACCGGTTTACACTGTTTGTGTGTTATATATGGCAACACGCAGTCTAATCCTATATTTTGAACACGATCTTTAAAAACTGGCTGCTCATTTCTGGGGAAAATTCAGGTAAAACAAAATTACACGTGTCTTTTTATTTTCAGTGTAGATCATATATCTGAATTTTTGAACCTGAAGTCGCCCTGCTTAGCGAAATCTGCAATGTTTTACAAATCACGTTATGACGTGCTACACTGTATGTGTATTATATATGACAGCGCGCTGTCCAATCCTATAATTTTGAACACGATCTTTGAAAACTGGCTGCTCATTTCTGGGGAAAATTCAGGTAAAACAAAATAACACGTGTCTTTTTATTTTCAGTGTAGATCATATATCTGAATTTTTGAACCTGAAGTCGCCCTGCTTAGCGAAATCTGCAATGATTTACAAATCACGTTATGACGTGCTACACTGTATGTGTATTATATATATATATATATGGCAGCGCGCGGTCAAATCCTATATTTTGAACACGATCTTTGGAATCTGCCTGCTCATTTCTGGGGCAAACTCAGGAAAAACAAAATTACACGTGTCTTTTTATTTTCAGTGTAGATCATAGATCTGAATTTTTGAAACTGAAGTCGCCCTGCGTAGCGAAATCATCCCCCTTAAAAAAATCCTAACGCGCTTTAGCAATGAGCCCATGCACAAACCATATTACGAAGGCGGGGAGCTTGACCATATGTCACTGACTATGCCAGACGACTGGCTCATACCACGCTTATAGGCAAGCCCGTAGAGCCTGCGTGGACAAAAATGAGTTGTGACATGAAATGGTCCTGGATTATGTTTGTCATAGTCAGTAAGATTCGGTCTAGTTCACACCTTCGTCCATAGGTTTGTGCATGGGACCATTGTTAAAGCGCATGAGGATTTTTCAAATCCTATATTTAGAACACGATCTTTGACATCTGGCTGCTCATTTCTGGGGCAAACTCAGCAAAAACAAAATTACACGTGTCTTTTTATTTTCAGTCTAGATCATAGATCTGAATTTTTGACCCTGAAGTCGCCCTGCATAGCGAAATATGCAATGTTTTACAAATCACGTTATGACGTGCTACACTTTATTTGAATTATATATGACAGCGCGCTGTCCAATCTTATATTTTGAACACGATCTTTGAAATCTGCCTGCTCATTTCTGGGTCAAATTTAGGAAAAACAAAATTACACGTGTCTTTTTATTTTCAATGTAGATCATATATCTGAATTTTTGATCCTGAAGTCGCCCTGCTTAGCGAAATCTGTAATGATTTACATATCATGCAATAACGGTTTACACTGTATGTGTATTATATATGGCAGCACGCAGTCTAATCCTATATTTTGAACACGATCTTTGAAATCTGCCTGCTCATTTCTGGGTCAAACTCAGGAAAAACAAAATTACACGTGTCTTTTTATTTTCAATGTAGATCATATATCTGAATTTTTGAACCTGAAGTCGCCCTGCTTAGCGAAATCTGCGATGTTTTACAAATCACGTTATGACGTGCTACACTGTATGTGTATTATATACGACATCGCGCTGTCCAATCCTATATTTTGAACACGATCTTTGAAATCTGCCTGATCATTTCTGGGTCAAACTCAGGAAAAACAAAATTACACGTGTCTTTTTATTTTCAGTGTAGATCATATATCTGAATTTTTGAACCTGAAGTCGCCCTGCTTAGCGAAATCTGCAATGTTTTACAAATCATGCAATACCGGTTTACACTGTATGTGTGTTATATATGGCAACACGCAGTCTAATCCTATATTTTGAACACGATCTTTGAAAACTGGCTGCTCATTTCTGGGGAAAATTCAGGTAAAACAAAATTACACGTGTCTTTTTATTTTCAGTGTAGATCATATATCTGAATTTTTGAACCTGAAGTCGCCCTGCTTAGCGAAATCTGCAATGTTTTACAAATCACGTTATGACGTGCTACACTGTATGTGTATTATATATGACAGCGCGTTGTCCAATCCTATAATTTTGAACACGATCTTTGAAAACTGGCTGCTCATTTCTGGGGAAAATTCAGGTAAAACAAAATAACACGTGTCTTTTTATTTTCAGTGTAGATCATATATCTGAATTTTTGAACCTGAAGTCGCCCTGCTTAGCGAAATCTGCAATGATTTACAAATCACGTTATGACGTGCTACACTGTATGTGTATTATATATATATATATGGCAGCGCGCGGTCAAATCCTATATTTTGAACACGATCTTTGGAATCTGCCTGCTCATTTCTGGGGCAAACTCAGGAAAAACAAAATTACACGTGTCTTTTTATTTTCAGTGTAGATCATAGATCTGAATTTTTGAAACTGAAGTCGCCCTGCGTAGCGAAATCATCCCCCTTAAAAAAATCCTAACGCGCTTTAGCAATGAGCCCATGCACAAACCATATTACGAAGGCGGGGAGCTTGACCATATGTCACTGACTATGCCAGACGACTGGCTCATACCACGCTTATAGGCAAGCCCGTAGAGCCTGCGTGGACAAAAATGAGTTGTGACATGAAATGGTCCTGGATTATGTTTGTCATAGTCAGTAAGATTCGGTCTAGTTCACACCTTCGTCCATAGGTTTGTGCATGGGACCATTGTTAAAGCGCATGAGGATTTTTCAAATCCTATATTTAGAACACGATCTTTGACATCTGGCTGCTCATTTCTGGGGCAAACTCAGCAAAAACAAAATTACACGTGTCTTTTTATTTTCAGTGTAGATCATATATCTGAATTTTTGATCCTGAAGTCGCCCTGCTTAGCGAAATCTGTAATGATTTACATATCATGCAATAACGGTTTACACTGTATGTGTATTATATATGGCAGCACGCAGTCTAATCCTATATTTTGAACACGATCTTTGAAATCTGCCTGCTCATTTCTGGGTCAAACTCAGGAAAAACAAAATTACACGTGTCTTTTTATTTTCAATGTAGATCATATATCTGAATTTTTGAACCTGAAGTCGCCCTGCTTAGCGAAATCTGCGATGTTTTACAAATCACGTTATGACGTGCTACACTGTATGTGTATTATATACGACAGCGCGCTGTCCAATCCTATATTTTGAACACGATCTTTGAAATCTGCCTGATCATTTCTGGGTCAAACTCAGGAAAAACAAAATTACACGTGTCTTTTTATTTTCAGTGTAGATCATATATCTGAATTTTTGAACCTGAAGTCGCCCTGCTTAGCGAAATCTGCAATGTTTTACAAATCATGCAATACCGGTTTACACTGTATGTGTGTTATATATGGCAACACGCAGTCTAATCCTATATTTTGAACACGATCTTTAAAAACTGGCTGCTCATTTCTGGGGAAAATTCAGGTAAAACAAAATTACACGTGTCTTTTTATTTTCAGTGTAGATCATATATCTGAATTTTTGAACCTGAAGTCGCCCTGCTTAGCGAAATCTGCAATGTTTTACAAATCACGTTATGACGTGCTACACTGTATGTGTATTATATATGACAGCGCGTTGTCCAATCCTATAATTTTGAACACGATCTTTGAAAACTGGCTGCTCATTTCTGGGGAAAATTCAGGTAAAACAAAATATCACGTGTCTTTTTATTTTCAGTGTAGATCATATATCTGAATTTTTGAACCTGAAGTCGCCCTGCTTAGCGAAATCTGCAATGATTTACAAATCACGTTATGACGTGCTACACTGTATGTGTATTATATATATATATATGGCAGCGCGCGGTCAAATCCTATATTTTGAACACGATCTTTGGAATCTGCCTGCTCATTTCTGGGGCAAACTCAGGAAAAACAAAATTACACGTGTCTTTTTATTTTCAGTGTAGATCATAGATCTGAATTTTTGAAACTGAAGTCGCCCTGCGTAGCGAAATCATCCCCCTTAAAAAAATCCTAACGCGCTTTAGCAATGAGCCCATGCACAAACCATATTACGAAGGCGGGGAGCTTGACCATATGTCACTGACTATGCCAGACGACTGGCTCATACCACGCTTATAGGCAAGCCCGTAGAGCCTGCGTGGACAAAAATGAGTTGTGACATGAAATGGTCCTGGATTATGTTTGTCATAGTCAGTAAGATTCGGTCTAGTTCACACCTTCGTCCATAGGTTTGTGCATGGGACCATTGTTAAAGCGCATGAGGATTTTTCAAATCCTATATTTAGAACACGATCTTTGACATCTGGCTGCTCATTTCTGGGGCAAACTCAGCAAAAACAAAATTACACGTGTCTTTTTATTTTCAGTGTAGATCATATATCTGAATTTTTGATCCTGAAGTCGCCCTGCTTAGCGAAATCTGTAATGATTTACATATCATGCAATAACGGTTTACACTGTATGTGTATTATATATGGCAGCACGCAGTCTAATCCTATATTTTGAACACGATCTTTGAAATCTGCCTGCTCATTTCTGGGTCAAACTCAGGAAAAACAAAATTACACGTGTCTTTTTATTTTCAATGTAGATCATATATCTGAATTTTTGAACCTGAAGTCGCCCTGCTTAGCGAAATCTGCGATGTTTTACAAATCACGTTATGACGTGCTACACTGTATGTGTATTATATACGACAGCGCGCTGTCCAATCCTATATTTTGAACACGATCTTTGAAATCTGCCTGATCATTTCTGGGTCAAACTCAGGAAAAACAAAATTACACGTGTCTTTTTATTTTCAGTGTAGATCATATATCTGAATTTTTGAACCTGAAGTCGCCCTGCTTAGCGAAATCTGCAATGTTTTACAAATCATGCAATACCGGTTTACACTGTATGTGTGTTATATATGGCAACACGCAGTCTAATCCTATATTTTGAACACGATCTTTAAAAACTGGCTGCTCATTTCTGGGGAAAATTCAGGTAAAACAAAATTACACGTGTCTTTTTATTTTCAGTGTAGATCATATATCTGAATTTTTGAACCTGAAGTCGCCCTGCTTAGCGAAATCTGCAATGTTTTACAAATCACGTTATGACGTGCTACACTGTATGTGTATTATATATGACAGCGCGTTGTCCAATCCTATAATTTTGAACACGATCTTTGAAAACTGGCTGCTCATTTCTGGGGAAAATTCAGGTAAAACAAAATATCACGTGTCTTTTTATTTTCAGTGTAGATCATATATCTGAATTTTTGAACCTGAAGTCGCCCTGCTTAGCGAAATCTGCAATGATTTACAAATCACGTTATGACGTGCTACACTGTATGTGTATTATATATATATATATGGCATCGCGCGGTCAAATCCTATATTTTGAACACGATCTTTGGAATCTGCCTGCTCATTTCTGGGGCAAACTCAGGAAAAACAAAATTACACGTGTCTTTTTATTTTCAGTGTAGATCATAGATCTGAATTTTTGAAACTGAAGTCGCCCTGCGTAGCGAAATCATCCCCCTTAAAAAAATCCTAACGCGCTTTAGCAATGAGCCCATGCACAAACCATATTACGAAGGCGGGGAGCTTGACCATATGTCACTGACTATGCCAGACGACTGGCTCATACCACGCTTATAGGCAAGCCCGTAGAGCCTGCGTGGACAAAAATGAGTTGTGACATGAAATGGTCCTGGATTATGTTTGTCATAGTCAGTAAGATTCGGTCTAGTTCACACCTTCGTCCATAGGTTTGTGCATGGGACCATTGTTAAAGCGCATGAGGATTTTTCAAATCCTATATTTAGAACACGATCTTTGACATCTGGCTGCTCATTTCTGGGGCAAACTCAGCAAAAACAAAATTACACGTGTCTTTTTATTTTCAGTGTAGATCATATATCTGAATTTTTGATCCTGAAGTCGCCCTGCTTAGCGAAATCTGTAATGATTTACATATCATGCAATAACGGTTTACACTGTATGTGTATTATATATGGCAGCACGCAGTCTAATCCTATATTTTGAACACGATCTTTGAAATCTGCCTGCTCATTTCTGGGTCAAACTCAGGAAAAACAAAATTACACGTGTCTTTTTATTTTCAATGTAGATCATATATCTGAATTTTTGAACCTGAAGTCGCCCTGCTTAGCGAAATCTGCGATGTTTTACAAATCACGTTATGACGTGCTACACTGTATGTGTATTATATACGACAGCGCGCTGTCCAATCCTATATTTTGAACACGATCTTTGAAATCTGCCTGATCATTTCTGGGTCAAACTCAGGAAAAACAAAATTACACGTGTCTTTTTATTTTCAGTGTAGATCATATATCTGAATTTTTGAACCTGAAGTCGCCCTGCTTAGCGAAATCTGCAATGTTTTACAAATCATGCAATACCGGTTTACACTGTATGTGTGTTATATATGGCAACACGCAGTCTAATCCTATATTTTGAACACGATCTTTAAAAACTGGCTGCTCATTTCTGGGGAAAATTCAGGTAAAACAAAATTACACGTGTCTTTTTATTTTCAGTGTAGATCATATATCTGAATTTTTGAACCTGAAGTCGCCCTGCTTAGCGAAATCTGCAATGTTTTACAAATCACGTTATGACGTGCTACACTGTATGTGTATTATATATGACAGCGCGTTGTCCAATCCTATAATTTTGAACACGATCTTTGAAAACTGGCTGCTCATTTCTGGGGAAAATTCAGGTAAAACAAAATATCACGTGTCTTTTTATTTTCAGTGTAGATCATATATCTGAATTTTTGAACCTGAAGTCGCCCTGCTTAGCGAAATCTGCAATGATTTACAAATCACGTTATGACGTGCTACACTGTATGTGTATTATATATATATATATGGCATCGCGCGGTCAAATCCTATATTTTGAACACGATCTTTGGAATCTGCCTGCTCATTTCTGGGGCAAACTCAGGAAAAACAAAATTACACGTGTCTTTTTATTTTCAGTGTAGATCATAGATCTGAATTTTTGAAACTGAAGTCGCCCTGCGTAGCGAAATCATCCCCCTTAAAAAAATCCTAACGCGCTTTAGCAATGAGCCCATGCACAAACCATATTACGAAGGCGGGGAGCTTGACCATATGTCACTGACTATGCCAGACGACTGGCTCATACCACGCTTATAGGCAAGCCCGTAGAGCCTGCGTGGACAAAAATGAGTTGTGACATGAAATGGTCCTGGATTATGTTTGTCATAGTCAGTAAGATTCGGTCTAGTTCACACCTTCGTCCATAGGTTTGTGCATGGGACCATTGTTAAAGCGCATGAGGATTTTTCAAATCCTATATTTAGAACACGATCTTTGACATCTGGCTGCTCATTTCTGGGGCAAACTCAGCAAAAACAAAATTACACGTGTCTTTTTATTTTCAGTCTAGATCATAGATCTGAATTTTTGACCCTGAAGTCGCCCTGCATAGCGAAATATGCAATGTTTTACAAATCACGTTATGACGTGCTACACTTTATGTGTATTTTATATGACAGCGCGCTGTCCAATCCTATATTTTGAACACGATCTTTGAAATCTGCCTGCTCATTTCTGGGTCAAATTTAGGAAAAACAAAATTACACGTGTCTTTTTATTTTCAATGTAGATCATATATCTGAATTTTTGATCCTGAAGTCGCCCTGCTTAGCGAAATCTGTAATGATTTACATATCATGCAATAACGGTTTACACTGTATTTGTATTATATATGGCAGCACGCAGTCTAATCCTATATTTTGAACACGATCTTTGAAATCTGCCTGCTCATTTCTGGGTCAAACTCAGGAAAAACAAAATTACACGTGTCTTTTTATTTTCAATGTAGATCATATATCTGAATTTTTGAACCTGAAGTCGCCCTGCTAAGCGAAATCTGCGATGTTTTACAAATCACGTTATGACGTGCTACACTGTATGTGTATTATATACGACAGCGCGCTGTCCAATCCTATATTTTGAACACGATCTTTGAAATCTGCCTGATCATTTCTGGGTCAAACTCAGGAAAAACAAAATTACACGTGTCTTTTTATTTTCAGTGTAGATCATATATCTGAATTTTTGAACCTGAAGTCGCCCTGCTTAGCGAAATCTGCAATGTTTTACAAATCATGCAATACCGGTTTACACTGTATGTGTGTTATATATGGCAACACGCAGTCTAATCCTATATTTTGAACACGATCTTTGAAAACTGGCTGCTCATTTCTGGGGAAAATTCAGGTAAAAAAAAATTACACGTGTCTTTTTATTTTCAGTGTAGATCATATATCTGAATTTTTGAACCTGAAGTCGCCCTGCTTAGCGAAATCTGCAATGTTTTACAAATCACGTTATGACGTGCTACACTGTATGTGTATTATATATGACAGCGCGTTGTCCAATCGTATAATTTTGAACACGATCTTTGAAAACTGGCTGCTCATTTCTGGGGAAAATTCAGGTAAAACAAAATTACACGTGTCTTTTTATTTTCAATGTAGATCATATATCTGAATTTTTGAACCTGAAGTCGCCCTGCTTAGCGAAATCTGCGATGTTTTACAAATCACGTTATGACGTGCTACACTGTATGTGTATTATATACGACAGCGCGCTGTCCAATCCTATATTTTGAACACGATCTTTGAAATCTGCCTGATCATTTCTGGGTCAAACTCAGGAAAAACAAAATTACACGTGTCTTTTTATTTTCAGTGTAGATCATATATCTGAATTTTTGAACCTGAAGTCGCCCTGCTTAGCGAAATCTGCAATGTTTTACAAATCATGCAATACCGGTTTACACTGTATGTGTGTTATATATGGCAACACGCAGTCTAATCCTATATTTTGAACACGATCTTTAAAAACTGGCTGCTCATTTCTGGGGAAAATTCAGGTAAAACAAAATTACACGTGTCTTTTTATTTTCAGTGTAGATCATATATCTGAATTTTTGAACCTGAAGTCGCCCTGCTTAGCGAAATCTGCAATGTTTTACAAATCACGTTATGACGTGCTACACTGTATGTGTATTATATATGACAGCGCGTTGTCCAATCCTATAATTTTGAACACGATCTTTGAAAACTGGCTGCTCATTTCTGGGGAAAATTCAGGTAAAACAAAATATCACGTGTCTTTTTATTTTCAGTGTAGATCATATATCTGAATTTTTGAACCTGAAGTCGCCCTGCTTAGCGAAATCTGCAATGATTTACAAATCACGTTATGACGTGCTACACTGTATGTGTATTATATATATATATATGGCATCGCGCGGTCAAATCCTATATTTTGAACACGATCTTTGGAATCTGCCTGCTCATTTCTGGGGCAAACTCAGGAAAAACAAAATTACACGTGTCTTTTTATTTTCAGTGTAGATCATAGATCTGAATTTTTGAAACTGAAGTCGCCCTGCGTAGCGAAATCATCCCCCTTAAAAAAATCCTAACGCGCTTTAGCAATGAGCCCATGCACAAACCATATTACGAAGGCGGGGAGCTTGACCATATGTCACTGACTATGCCAGACGACTGGCTCATACCACGCTTATAGGCAAGCCCGTAGAGCCTGCGTGGACAAAAATGAGTTGTGACATGAAATGGTCCTGGATTATGTTTGTCATAGTCAGTAAGATTCGGTCTAGTTCACACCTTCGTCCATAGGTTTGTGCATGGGACCATTGTTAAAGCGCATGAGGATTTTTCAAATCCTATATTTAGAACACGATCTTTGACATCTGGCTGCTCATTTCTGGGGCAAACTCAGCAAAAACAAAATTACACGTGTCTTTTTATTTTCAGTCTAGATCATAGATCTGAATTTTTGACCCTGAAGTCGCCCTGCATAGCGAAATATGCAATGTTTTACAAATCACGTTATGACGTGCTACACTTTATGTGTATTTTATATGACAGCGCGCTGTCCAATCCTATATTTTGAACACGATCTTTGAAATCTGCCTGCTCATTTCTGGGTCAAATTTAGGAAAAACAAAATTACACGTGTCTTTTTATTTTCAATGTAGATCATATATCTGAATTTTTGATCCTGAAGTCGCCCTGCTTAGCGAAATCTGTAATGATTTACATATCATGCAATAACGGTTTACACTGTATTTGTATTATATATGGCAGCACGCAGTCTAATCCTATATTTTGAACACGATCTTTGAAATCTGCCTGCTCATTTCTGGGTCAAACTCAGGAAAAACAAAATTACACGTGTCTTTTTATTTTCAATGTAGATCATATATCTGAATTTTTGAACCTGAAGTCGCCCTGCTAAGCGAAATCTGCGATGTTTTACAAATCACGTTATGACGTGCTACACTGTATGTGTATTATATACGACAGCGCGCTGTCCAATCCTATATTTTGAACACGATCTTTGAAATCTGCCTGATCATTTCTGGGTCAAACTCAGGAAAAACAAAATTACACGTGTCTTTTTATTTTCAGTGTAGATCATATATCTGAATTTTTGAACCTGAAGTCGCCCTGCTTAGCGAAATCTGCAATGTTTTACAAATCATGCAATACCGGTTTACACTGTATGTGTGTTATATATGGCAACACGCAGTCTAATCCTATATTTTGAACACGATCTTTGAAAACTGGCTGCTCATTTCTGGGGAAAATTCAGGTAAAAAAAAATTACACGTGTCTTTTTATTTTCAGTGTAGATCATATATCTGAATTTTTGAACCTGAAGTCGCCCTGCTTAGCGAAATCTGCAATGTTTTACAAATCACGTTATGACGTGCTACACTGTATGTGTATTATATATGACAGCGCGTTGTCCAATCGTATAATTTTGAACACGATCTTTGAAAACTGGCTGCTCATTTCTGGGGAAAATTCAGGTAAAACAAAATTACACGTGTCTTTTTATTTTCAGTGTAGATCATACATCTGAATTTTTGAACCTGAAGTCGCCCTGCTTAGCGAAATCTGCAATGATTTACAAATCACGTTATGACGTGCTACACTGTATGTGTATTATATATATATATATGGCAGCGCGCGGTCAAATCCTATATTTTGAACACGATCTTTGGAATCAGCCTGCTCATTTCTGGGGCAAACTCAGGAAAAACAAAATTACACGTGTCTTTTTATTTTCAGTGTAGATCATAGATCTGAATTTTTGAAACTGAAGTCGCCCTGCGTAGCGAAATCATCCCCCTTAAAAAAATCCTAACGCGCTTTAGCAATGAGCCCATGCACAAACCATATTACGAAGGCGGGGAGCTTGACCATATGTCACTGACTATGCCAGACGACTGGCTCATAACACGCTTATAGGCAAGCCCGTAGAGCCTGCGTGGACAAAAATGAGTTGTGACATGAAATGGTCCTGGATTATGTTTGTCATAGTCAGTAAGATTCGGTCTAGTTCACACCTTCGTCCATAGGTTTGTGCATGGGACCATTGTTAAAGCGCATGAGGATTTTTCAAATCCTATATTTAGAACACGATCTTTGACATCTGGCTGCTCATTTCTGGGGCAAACTCAGCAAAAACAAAATTACACGTGTCTTTTTATTTTCAGTCTAGATCATAGATCTGAATTTTTGACCCTGAAGTCGCCCTGCATAGCGAAATATGCAATGTTTTACAAATCACGTTATGACGTGCTACACTTTATGTGTATTTTATATGACAGCGCGCTGTCCAATCCTATATTTTGAACACGATCTTTGAAATCTGCCTGCTCATTTCTGGGTCAAATTTAGGAAAAACAAAATTACACGTGTCTTTTTATTTTCAATGTAGATCATATATCTGAATTTTTGATCCTGAAGTCGCCCTGCTTAGCGAAATCTGTAATGATTTACATATCATGCAATAACGGTTTACACTGTATTTGTATTATATATGGCAGCACGCAGTCTAATCCTATATTTTGAACACGATCTTTGAAATCTGCCTGCTCATTTCTGGGTCAAACTCAGGAAAAACAAAATTACACGTGTCTTTTTATTTTCAATGTAGATCATATATCTGAATTTTTGAACCTGAAGTCGCCCTGCTAAGCGAAATCTGCGATGTTTTACAAATCACGTTATGACGTGCTACACTGTATGTGTATTATATACGACAGCGCGCTGTCCAATCCTATATTTTGAACACGATCTTTGAAATCTGCCTGATCATTTCTGGGTCAAACTCAGGAAAAACAAAATTACACGTGTCTTTTTATTTTCAGTGTAGATCATATATCTGAATTTTTGAACCTGAAGTCGCCCTGCTTAGCGAAATCTGCAATGTTTTACAAATCATGCAATACCGGTTTACACTGTATGTGTGTTATATATGGCAACACGCAGTCTAATCCTATATTTTGAACACGATCTTTGAAAACTGGCTGCTCATTTCTGGGGAAAATTCAGGTAAAAAAAAATTACACGTGTCTTTTTATTTTCAGTGTAGATCATATATCTGAATTTTTGAACCTGAAGTCGCCCTGCTTAGCGAAATCTGCAATGTTTTACAAATCACGTTATGACGTGCTACACTGTATGTGTATTATATATGACAGCGCGTTGTCCAATCGTATAATTTTGAACACGATCTTTGAAAACTGGCTGCTCATTTCTGGGGAAAATTCAGGTAAAACAAAATTACACGTGTCTTTTTATTTTCAGTGTAGATCATACATCTGAATTTTTGAACCTGAAGTCGCCCTGCTTAGCGAAATCTGCAATGATTTACAAATCACGTTATGACGTGCTACACTGTATGTGTATTATATATATATATATGGCAGCGCGCGGTCAAATCCTATATTTTGAACACGATCTTTGGAATCAGCCTGCTCATTTCTGGGGCAAACTCAGGAAAAACAAAAATACACGTGTCTTTTTATTTTCAGTGTAGATCATAGATCTTAATTTTTGAAACTGAAGTCGCCCTGCGTAGCAAAATCCTCCCCCTAAAAAAAAATCCTAACGCGCTTTAGAAATGAGCCCATGTACAAACCATATTACGAAGGCGGGGAGCTTGACCCTATGTCACTGACTATGCCAGACGACTGGCTCATGCCACGCTTATAGGCAAGCCCGTAGAGCCTGCTTGGACAAAAATGAGTTGTGACATCGAATGGTCCTGGATTATGTTTGTCATAGTCAGTAAGATTCGGTCTAGTTCACACCTTCGTGCATATAGGTTTGTGCATGGGACCATTGTTAAAGCGCATGAGGATTTTTTAAATCCTATATTTTGAACACGATCTTTGACATCTGGCTGCTCATTTCTGGGGCAAACTCAGGAAAAACAAAATTACACGTGTCTTTTTATTTTCAGTCTAGATCATAGATCTGAATTTTTGAACCTGAAGTCGCCCTGCTTAGCGAAATCTGCAATGTTTTACAAAACATGCAATACCGGTTTACACTGTATGTTTATTATATATGGCAGCACGCAGTCTAATCCTATATTTTGAACACGATCTTTGAAAACTGCCTGCTCATTGCTGGGGAAAATTCAGGTAAAACAAAATTACACGTGTCTTTTTATTTTCAGTCTTGATAATACATCTGAATTTTTGAACCTGAAGTCGCCCTGCTTAGCGAAATCTGCAATGTTTTACAAATCACGTTATGACGTGCTACACTGTATGTGTATTATATATGACAGCGCGCTGTCCAATCCTATATTTTGAACACGATCTTTGAAATCTGGCTGCTCATTTCTGGGTCAAACTCAGGAAAAACAAAATTACACGTGTCTTTATATTTTCAGTGTAGATCATATATCTGAATTTTTTGAACCTGAAGTCGCCCTGCTTAGCGAAATCTGCTATGTTTTACAAATCATGCAATACCGGTTTACACTGTATGTGTATTATATATGGCAGCACGCAGTCTAATCCTACATTTTGAACACGATCTTTGACATCTGGCTGCTCATTTCTGGTGCAAACTCAGGAAAAACAAAATTACACGTGTCTTTTTATTTTCAGTCTAGATCATAGATCTGAATTTTTGACCCTGAAGTCGCCCTGCATAGCGAAATATGCTATGTTTTACAAATCACGTTATGACGTGCTACACTGTATGTGTATTATATATGACAGCGCGCTGTCCAATCCTATATTTTGAAAACGATCTTTGAAATCTGCCTGCTCATTTCTTGGTCAAACTCGGGAAAAACAAAATTAAACGTGTCTTTTTATTTTCAGTGTAGATCATATATCTGAATTTTTGAACCTGAAGTCGCCCTGCTTAGCGAAATCTTCAATGTTTTACAAATCATGCAATACCGGTTTACACTGTATGTGTATTATACATGGCAGCACGCAGTCTAATCCTATATATTGAACACGATCTTTGAAAACTGCCTGCTCATTTCTGGGGAAAATTCAGGTGAATCAAAATTACACGTGTCTTTTTATTTTCAGTGTAGATCATACATCTGAATTTTTGAGCCTGAAGACGCCCTTCTTAGCGAAATCTGCAATGTTTTACAAATCACGTTATGACGTGCTACACTGTATGTGTATTATATATATATATATGGCAGCGCGTGGTCAAATCCTATATTTTGAACATGATCTTTGGAATCTGCCTGCTCATTTCTGGGGCAAACTCAGTAAAAACAATATTACACGTGTCTTTATATTTTCAGTGTAGATCATAGATCTGAATTTTTAAAACTGAAGTCGCCCTGCGTAGCAAAGTCCTCCCCCTAAAAAAAAATCATAACGCGCTTTAGCAATGAGCCCATGTACAAACCATATTACGAAGGCGGGGAGCTTGACCATATGTCACTGACTATGCCAGACGACTGGCTCATGCGACGCTTATATGCAAGCCCGTAGAGCCTGCGTGGACAAAAATGAGTTGTGACATGAAATGGTCCTGGATTATGTTTGTCATAGTCAGTAAGATTCGGTCTAGTTCACACCTTCGTGCATATAGGTTTGTGCATGGGACCATTGTTAAAGCGCTTGAGGATTTTTCAAATCCTATATTTTGAAAACGATCTTTGACATCTGGCTGCTAATTTCTGAGGCAAACTCAGGAAAAACAAAATTACAATTGTCTTTTTATTTTCAGTCTAGATCATAGATCTGAATTTTTGACCCTGAAGTCGCCCTGCTTAGCGAAATCTGCAATGTTTTACAAAACATGCAATACCGGTTTACACTGTATGTTTATTATATATGGCAGCACGCAGTCTAATCCTATATTTTGAACACGATCTTTGAAAACTGCCTGCTCATTGCTGGGGAAAATTCAGGTAAAACAAAATTACACGTGTATTTTTATTTTCAGTCTTGATAATACATCTGAATTTTTGAACCTGAAGTCGCCCTGCTTAGCGAAATCTGCAATGTTTTACAAATCACGTTATGACGTGCTACACTGTATGTGTATTATATATGACAGCGCGCTGTCCAATCCTATATTTTGAACACGATCTTTGAAATCTGGCTGCTCATTTCTGGGTCAAACTCAGGAAAAACAAAATTACACGTGTCTTTATATTTTCAGTGTAGATCATATATCTGAATTTTTTGAACCTGAAGTCGCCCTGCTTAGCGAAATCTGCTATGTTTTACAAATCATGCAAAACCGGTTTACACTGTATGTGTATTATATATGGCAGCACGCAGTCTAATCCTATATTTTGAACACGATCTTTGAAAACTGCCTGCTCATTTCTGGGGGAAATTCAGGTAAAACAAAATTACACGTGTCTTTTTATTTTCAGTGTAGATCATATATCTGAATTTTTTATCCTGAAGTCGCCCTGCTTAGCGAAATCTGTAATGATTTACACATCATGCAATAACGGTTTACACTGTATGTGTATTATATATGGCAGCACGCAGTCTAATCCTATATTTTGAACACGATCTTTGACATCTGGCTGCTCATTTCTGGGGCAAACTCAGGAAAAACAAAATTACACGTGTCTTTTTATTTTCAGTCTAGATCATAGATCTGAATTTTTGACCCTGAAGTCGCCCTGCATAGCGAAATATGCTATGTTTTACAAATCACGTTATGACGTGCTACACTGTATGTGTATTATATATGACAGCGCGCTGTCCAATCCTATATTTTGAAAACGATCTTTGAAATCTGCCTGCTCATTTCTTGGTCAAACTCGGGAAAAACAAAATTACACGTGTCTTTTTATTTTCAGTGTAGATCATATATCTGAATTTTTGAACCTGAAGTCGCCCTGCTTAACGAAATCTGCAATGTTTTACAAATCCTGCAATACCGGTTTACACTGTATGTGTATTATATATGGCAGCACGCAGTCTAATCCTATATTTTGAACACGATCTTTGAAAACTGCCTGCTCATTTCTGGGGAAAATTCAGGTGAATCAAAATTACACGTGTCTTTTTATTTTCAGTGTAGATCATACATCTGAATTTTTGAGCCTGAAGACGCCCTTCTTAGCGAAATCTGCAATGTTTTACAAATCACGTTATGACGTGCTACACTGTATGTGTATTATATATATATATATGGCAGCGCGCGGTCAAATCCTATATTTTGAACATGATCTTTGGAATCTGCCTGCTCATTTCTGGGTCAAACTCAGTAAAAACAATATTACACGTGTCTTTATATTTTCAGTGTAGATCATAGATCTGAATTTTTAAAACTGAAGTCGCCCTGCGTAGCAAAGTCCTCCCCCTAAAAAAAAATCATAACGCGCTTTAGCAATGAGCCCATGTACAAACCATATTACGAAGGCGGGGAGCTTGACCATATGTCACTGACTATGCCAGACGACTGGCTCATGCGACGCTTATATGCAAGCCCGTAGAGCCTGCGTGGACAAAAATGAGTTGTGACATGAAATGGTCCTGGATTATGTTTGTCATAGTCAGTAAGATTCGGTCTAGTTCACACCTTCGTGCATATAGGTTTGTGCATGGGACCATTGTTAAAGCGCTTGAGGATTTTTCAAATCCTATATTTTGAAAACGATCTTTGACATCTGGCTGCTAATTTCTGGGGCAAACTCAGGAAAAACAAAATTACAATTGTCTTTTTATTTTCAGTCTAGATCATAGATCTGAATTTTTGACCCTGAAGTCGCCCTGCATAGCGAATTCTGTAATGATTTATATATCATGTTATGACGTTCTACACTGTATGTGTATCATATGATATAACAGCGCGCTGTCCAATCCTATATTTTGAACACGATCTTTGAAATCTGCCTGCTCATTTTCTGGGTCAAACTCGGGAAAAACAAAATTACACGTGTCTTTTTATTTTCAGTGTAGATCATATATCTGAATTTTTGAACGTGAAGTCGCCCTGCTTAGCGAAATCTGCAATGTTTTACAAAACATTCAATACCGGTTTACACTGTATGTGTATTATATATGGCAGCACGCAGTCTAATAATATATTTTGAACACGATCTTTGAAAACTGCCTGCTCATTGCTGGGGAAAATTCAGGTAAAACAAAATTAATACACGTGTCTTTTTATTTTCAGTCTAGATAATACATCTGAATTTTTAAACCTGAAGTCGCCCTGCTTAGCGAAAACTTTAATGTTTTACAAATCACGTTATGACGTTCTACACTGTATGTGTATTATATATATATGACAGCGCGCTGTTAAATCCTATATTTTGAACACGATCTTTGAAATCTGCCTGCTCATTTCTGGGGCAAACTCAGGAAAAACAAAATTACAAGTTTCTTTTCATTTTCAGTGTAGATCATAGATCTGAATTTTTGAAACTGAAGTCGCCCTGCGTAGCGAAATCATCCCCCTTAAAAAAATCCTAACGCGCTTTAGCAATGAGCCCATGTACAAACCATATTACGAAGGCGGGGAGCTTGACCATATGTCACTGACTATGCCAGACGACTGGCTCATGCCACGCTTATAGGCAAGCCCGTAGAGCCTGCGTGGACAAAAATGAGTTGTGACATGAAATGGTCCTGGATTATGTTTGTCATAGTCAGTAAGATTCGGTCTAGTTCACACCTTCGTCCATAGGTTTGTGCATGGGACCATTTTTAAAGCGCATGAGGATTTTTCAAATCCTATATTTTGAACACGATCTTTGACATCTGGCTGCTCATTTCTCGGGCAAACTCAGCAAAAACAAAATTACACGTGTCTTTTTATTATCAGTCTAGATCATATATCTGAATTTTTGAACCTGAGGTCGCCCTGCATAGCGAAATCTGCAATGTTTTACAAATCACGTTATGACGTTCTACACTGTATGTGTATCATATATGACAGCGCGCTGTCCAATCCTATATTTTGAAAACGATCTTTGAAATCTGCCTGCTCATTTTCTGGGTCAAACTCGGGAAAAACAAAATTACACGTGTCTTTTTATTTTCAGTGTAGATCATATGTCTGAATTTTTGAACCTGAAGTCGCCCTGCTTAGCGAAATCTGCAATGTTTTACAAAACATGCAATACCGGTTTACACTGTATGTGTATTATATACGACAGCGCGCTGTCCAATCCTATATTTTGAACACGATCTTTGAAATCTGCCTGCTCATTTCTGGGTCAAACTCAGGTAAAACAAAATTACACGTGTCTTTTTATTTTCAGTGTAGATAATACATCTGAATTTTTGAACCTGAAGTCGCCCTGCTTAGCGAAAACTTTAATGTTTTACAAATCACGTTATGACGTTCTACACTGTATGTGTATTATATATATATGACAGCGCGCTGTTAAATCCTATATTTTGAACACGATCTTTGAAATCTGCCTGCTCATTTCTGGGGCAAACTCAGGAAAAACAAAATTACAAGTTTCTTTTCATTTTCAGTGTAGATCATAGATCTGAATTTTTGAAACTGAAGTCGCCCTGCGTAGCGAAATCATCCCCCTTAAAAAAATCCTAACGCGCTTTAGCAATGAGCCCATGTACAAACCATATTACAAAGGCGGGGAGCTTGACCATATGTCACTGACTATGCCAGACGACTGGCTCATGCCACGCTTATAGGCAAGCCCGTAGAGCCTGCGTGGACAAAAATGAGTTGTGACATGAAATGGTCCTGGATTATGTTTGTCATAGTCAGTAAGATTCGGTGTAGTTCACACCTTCGTCCATAGGTTTGTGCATGGGACCATTGTTAAAGCGCATGAGGATTTTTCAAATCCTATATTTTGAACACGATCTTTGACATCTGGCTGCTCATTTCTCGGGCAAACTCAGCAAAAACAAAATTACAAGTGTCTTTTTATTTTCAGTCTAGATCATAGATCTGAATTTTTGACCCTGAAGTCGCCCTGCATAGCGAAATATGCAATGTTTTACAAATCACGTTATGACGTGCTACACTTTATGTGTATTATATATGACAGCGCGCTGTCCAATCCTATATTTTGAACACGATCTTTAAAATCTGCCTGCTCATTTCTGGGTCAAACTCAGGACAAACAAAATTACACGTGTCTTTTTATTTTCAGTGTAGATCATATATCTGAATTTTTGAACCTGAAGTCGCCCTGCTTAGCGAAATCTGCAATGTTTTATATATCATGTTATGACGTTCTACATTGTATGTGTATCATATATGACAGCGCGCTGTCCAATCCTATATTTTGAACACGATATTTGAAATCTGCCTGCTCATTTTCTGGGTCAAACTCGGGAAAAACAAAATTACACGTGTCTTTTTATTTTCAGTGTAGATCATATGTCTGAATTTTTTAACCTGAAGTCGCCCTGCTTAGCGAAATCTGCAATGTTTTACAAAACATGCAATACCGGTTTACACTGTATGTGTATTATATACGACAGCGCGCTGTCCAATCCTATATTTTGAACACGATCTTTGAAATCTGCCTGCTCATTTTCTGGGTCAAACTCGGGAAAAACAAAATTACACGTGTCTTTTTATTTTCAGTGTAGATCATATATCTGAATTTTTGAACGTGAAGTCGCCCTGCTTAGCGAAATCTGCAATGTTTTACAAAACATTCAATACCGGTTTACACTGTATGTGTATTATATATGGCAGCACGCAGTCTAATAATATATTTTGAACACGATCTTTGAAACCTGCCTGCTCATTGCTGGGGAAAATTCAGGTAAAACAAAATTAATACACGTGTCTTTTTATTTTCAGTCTAGATAATACATCTGAATTTTTAAACCTGAAGTCGCCCTGCTTAGCGAAAACTTTAATGTTTTACAAATCACGTTATGACGTGCTACACTGTATGTGTATTATATATGACAGCGCGCTGTCCAATCCTATATTTTGAACACGATCTTTGAAATCTGCCTGCTCATTTCTGGGTCAAACTCAGGAAAAACAAAATTACACGAGTCTTTTTATTTTCAGTCTAGATCATAGATCTGAGTTTTTAAACCTGAAGTCGCCCTGCATAGCGAAATCTGTAATGATGTATTTATCATGTTATGACGTTCTACACTGTATGTGTATTATATATATATGACAGCGCGCTGTTAAATCCTATATTTTGAACACGATCTTTGAAATCTGCCTGCTCATTTCTGGGGCAAACTCAGGAAAAACAAAATTACAAGTTTCTTTTCATTTTCAGTGTAGATCATAGATCTGAATTTTTAAAACTGAAGTCGCCCTGCGTAGCAAAGTCCTCCCCCTAAAAAAAAATCATAACGCGCTTTAGCAATGAGCCCATGTACAAACCATATTACGAAGGCGGGGAGCTTGACCATATGTCACTGACTATGCCAGACGACTGGCTCATGCGACGCTTATATGCAAGCCCGTAGAGCCTGCGTGGACAAAAATGAGTTGTGACATGAAATGGTCCTGGATTATGTTTGTCATAGTCAGTAAGATTCGGTCTAGTTCACACCTTCGTGCATATAGGTTTGTGCATGGGACCATTGTTAAAGCGCTTGAGGATTTTTCAAATCCTATATTTTGAAAACGATCTTTGACATCTGGCTGCTAATTTCTGGGGCAAACTCAGGAAAAACAAAATTACACTTGTCTTTTTATTTTCAGTCTAGATCATAGATCTGAATTTTTGACCCTGAAGTCGCCCTGCATAGCGAATTCTGTAATGATTTATATATCATGTTATGACGTTCTACACTGTATGTGTATCATATGATATAACAGCGCGCTGTCCAATCCTATATTTTGAACACGATCTTTGAAATCTGCCTGCTCATTTTCTGGGTCAAACTCGGGAAAAACAAAATTACACGTGTCTTTTTATTTTCAGTGTAGATCATATATCTGAATTTTTGAACGTGAAGTCGCCCTGCTTAGCGAAATCTGCAATGTTTTACAAAACATTCAATACCGGTTTACACTGTATGTGTATTATATATGGCAGCACGCAGTCGAATAATATATTTTGAACACGATCTTTGAAAACTGCCTGCTCATTGCTGTGGAAAATTCAGGTAAAACAAAATTAATACACGTGTCTTTTTATTTTCAGTCTAGATAATACATCTGAATTTTTAAACCTGAAGTCGCCCTGCTTAGCGAAAACTTTAATGTTTTACAAATCACGTTATGACGTTCTACACTGTATGTGTATTATATATATATGACAGCGCGCTGTTAAATCCTATATTTTGAACACGATCTTTGAAATCTGCCTGCTCATTTCTGGGGCAAACTCAGGAAAAACAAAATTACAAGTTTCTTTTCATTTTCAGTGTAGATCATAGATCTGAATTTTTGAAACTGAAGTCGCCCTGCGTAGCGAAATCATCCCCCTTAAAAAAATCCTAACGCGCTTTAGCAATGAGCCCATGTACAAACCATATTACGAAGGCGGGGAGCTTGACCATATGTCACTGATTATGCCAGACGACTGGCTCATGCCACGCTTATAGGCAAGCCCGTAGAGCCTGCGTGGACAAAAATGAGTTGTGACATGAAATGGTCCTGGATTATGTTTGTCATAGTCAGTAAGATTCGGTCTAGTTCACACCTTCGTCCATAGGTTTGTGCATGGGACCATTGTTAAAGCGCATGAGGATTTTTCAAATCCTATATTTTGAACACGATCTTTGACATCTGGCTGCTAATTTCTGGGGCAAACTCAGGAAAAACAAAATTACACTTGTCTTTTTATTTTCAGTCTAGATCATAGATCTGAATTTTTGACCCTGAAGTCGCCCTGCATAGCGAATTCTGTAATGATTTATATATCATGTTATGACGTTCTACACTGTATGTGTATCATATGATATAACAGCGCGCTGTCCAATCCTATATTTTGAACACGATCTTTGAAATCTGCCTGCTCATTTTCTGGGTCAAACTCGGGAAAAACAAAATTACACGTGTCTTTTTATTTTCAGTGTAGATCATATATCTGAATTTTTGAACGTGAAGTCGCCCTGCTTAGCGAAATCTGCAATGTTTTACAAAACATTCAATACCGGTTTACACTGTATGTGTATTATATATGGCAGCACGCAGTCTAATAATATATTTTGAACACGATCTTTGAAAACTGCCTGCTCATTGCTGTGGAAAATTCAGGTAAAACAAAATTAATACACGTGTCTTTTTATTTTCAGTCTAGATAATACATCTGAATTTTTAAACCTGAAGTCGCCCTGCTTAGCGAAAACTTTAATGTTTTACAAATCACGTTATGACGTTCTACACTGTATGTGTATTATATATATATGACAGCGCGCTGTTAAATCCTATATTTTGAACACGATCTTTGAAATCTGCCTGCTCATTTCTGGGGCAAACTCAGGAAAAACAAAATTACACTTGTCTTTTTATTTTCAGTCTAGATCATAGATCTGAATTTTTGACCCTGAAGTCGCCCTGCATAGCGAATTCTGTAATGATTTATATATCATGTTATGACGTTCTACACTGTATGTGTATCATATGATATAACAGCGCGCTGTCCAATCCTATATTTTGAACACGATCTTTGAAATCTGCCTGCTCATTTTCTGGGTCAAACTCGGGAAAAACAAAATTACACGTGTCTTTTTATTTTCAGTGTAGATCATATATCTGAATTTTTGAAGGTGAAGTCGCCCTGCTTAGCGAAATCTGCAATGTTTTACAAAACATTCAATACCGGTTTACACTGTATGTGTATTATATATGGCAGCACGCAGTCGAATAATATATTTTGAACACGATCTTTGAAAACTGCCTGCTCATTGCTGTGGAAAATTCAGGTAAAACAAAATTAATACACGTGTCTTTTTATTTTCAGTCTAGATAATACATCTGAATTTTTGAACCTGAAGTCGCCCTGCTTAGCGAAAACTTTAATGTTTTACAAATCACGTTATGACGTTCTACACTGTATGTGTATTATATATATATGACAGCGCGCTGTTAAATCCTATATTTTGAACACGATCTTTGAAATCTGCCTGCTCATTTCTGGGGCAAACTCAGGAAAAACAAAATTACAAGTTTCTTTTCATTTTCAGTGTAGATCATAGATCTGAATTTTTGAAACTGAAGTCGCCCTGCGTAGCGAAATCATCCCCCTTAAAAAAATCCTAACGCGCTTTAGCAATGAGCCCATGTACAAACCATATTCCGAAGGCGGGGAGCTTGACCATATGTCACTGACTATGCCAGACGACTGGCTCATGCCACGCTTATAGGCAAGCCCGTAGAGCCTGCGTGGACAAAAATGAGTTGTGACATGAAATGGTCCTGGATTATGTTTGTCATAGTCAGTAAGATTCGGTCTAGTTCACACCTTCGTCCATAGGTTTGTGCATGGGACCATTGTTAAAGCGCATGAGGATTTTTCAAATCCTATATTTTGAACACGATCTTTGACATCTGGCTGCTTATTTCTGGGGCAAACTCAGGAAAAACAAAATTACACTTGTCTTTTTATTTTCAGTCTAGATCATAGATCTGAATTTTTGACCCTGAAGTCGCCCTGCATAGCGAATTCTGTAATGATTTATATATCATGTTATGACGTTCTACACTGTATGTGTATCATATGATATAACAGCGCGCTGTCCAATCCTATATTTTGAACACGATCTTTGAAATCTGCCTGCTCATTTTCTGGGTCAAACTCGGGAAAAACAAAATTACACGTGTCTTTTTATTTTCAGTGTAGATCATATATCTGAATTTTTGAACGTGAAGTCGCCCTGCTTAGCGAAATCTGCAATGTTTTACAAAACATTCAATACCGGTTTACACTGTATGTGTATTATATATGGCAGCACGCAGTCTAATAATATATTTTGAACACGATCTTTGAAAACTGCCTGCTCATTGCTGTGGAAAATTCAGGTAAAACAAAATTAATACACGTGTCTTTTTATTTTCAGTCTAGATAATACATCTGAATTTTTAAACCTGAAGTCGCCCTGCTTAGCGAAAACTTTAATGTTTTACAAATCACGTTATGACGTTCTACACTGTATGTGTATTATATATATATGACAGCGCGCTGTTAAATCCTATATTTTGAACACGATCTTTGAAATCTGCCTGCTCATTTCTGGGGCAAACTCAGGAAAAACAAAATTACACTTGTCTTTTTATTTTCAGTCTAGATCATAGATCTGAATTTTTGACCCTGAAGTCGCCCTGCATAGCGAATTCTGTAATGATTTATATATCATGTTATGACGTTCTACACTGTATGTGTATCATATGATATAACAGCGCGCTGTCCAATCCTATATTTTGAACACGATCTTTGAAATCTGCCTGCTCATTTTCTGGGTCAAACTCGGGAAAAACAAAATTACACGTGTCTTTTTATTTTCAGTGTAGATCATATATCTGAATTTTTGAACGTGAAGTCGCCCTGCTTAGCGAAATCTGCAATGTTTTACAAAACATTCAATACCGGTTTACACTGTATGTGTATTATATATGGCAGCACGCAGTCGAATAATATATTTTGAACACGATCTTTGAAAACTGCCTGCTCATTGCTGTGGAAAATTCAGGTAAAACAAAATTAATACACGTGTCTTTTTATTTTCAGTCTAGATAATACATCTGAATTTTTAAACCTGAAGTCGCCCTACTTAGCGAAAACTTTAATGTTTTACAAATCACGTTATGACGTTCTACACTGTATGTGTATTATATATATATGACAGCGCGCTGTTAAATCCTATATTTTGAACACGATCTTTGAAATCTGCCTGCTCATTTCTGGGGCAAACTCAGGAAAAACAAAATTACACTTGTCTTTTTATTTTCAGTCTAGATCATAGATCTGAATTTTTGACCCTGAAGTCGCCCTGCATAGCGAATTCTGTAATGATTTATATATCATGTTATGACGTTCTACACTGTATGTGTATCATATGATATAACAGCGCGCTGTCCAATCCTATATTTTGAACACGATCTTTGAAATCTGCCTGCTCATTTTCTGGGTCAAACTCGGGAAAAACAAAATTACACGTGTCTTTTTATTTTCAGTGTAGATCATATATCTGAATTTTTGAACGTGAAGTCGCCCTGCTTAGCGAAATCTGCAATGTTTTACAAAACATTCAATACCGGTTTACACTGTATGTGTATTATATATGGCAGCACGCAGTCGAATAATATATTTTGAACACGATCTTTGAAAACTGCCTGCTCATTGCTGTGGAAAATTCAGGTAAAACAAAATTAATACACGTGTCTTTTTATTTTCAGTCTAGATAATACATCTGAATTTTTGAACCTGAAGTCGCCCTGCTTAGCGAAAACTTTAATGTTTTACAAATCACGTTATGACGTTCTACACTGTATGTGTATTATATATATATGACAGCGCGCTGTTAAATCCTATATTTTGAACACGATCTTTGAAATCTGCCTGCTCATTTCTGGGGCAAACTCAGGAAAAACAAAATTACAAGTTTCTTTTCATTTTCAGTGTAGATCATAGATCTGAATTTTTGAAACTGAAGTCGCCCTGCGTAGCGAAATCATCCCCCTTAAAAAAATCCTAACGCGCTTTAGCAATGAGCCCATGTACAAACCATATTACGAAGGCGGGGAGCTTGACCATATGTCACTGACTATGCCAGACGACTGGCTCATGCCACGCTTATAGGCAAGCCCGTAGAGCCTGCGTGGACAAAAATGAGTTGTGACATGAAATGGTCCTGGATTATGTTTGTCATAGTCAGTAAGATTCGGTCTAGTTCACACCTTCGTCCATAGGTTTGTGCATGGGACCATTGTTAAAACGCATGAGGATTTTTCAAATCCTATATTTTGAACACGATCTTTGACATCTGGCTGCTAATTTCTGGGGCAAACTCAGGAAAAACAAAATTACACTTGTCTTTTTATTTTCAGTCTAGATCATAGATCTGAATTTTTGACCCTGAAGTCGCCCTGCATAGCGAATTCTGTAATGATTTATATATCATGTTATGACGTTCTACACTGTATGTGTATCATATGATATAACAGCGCGCTGTCCAATCCTATATTTTGAACACGATCTTTGAAATCTGCCTGCTCATTTTCTGGGTCAAACTCGGGAAAAACAAAATTACACGTGTCTTTTTATTTTCAGTGTAGATCATATATCTGAATTTTTGAACGTGAAGTCGCCCTGCTTAGCGAAATCTGCAATGTTTTACAAAACATTCAATACCGGTTTACACTGTATGTGTATTATATATGGCAGCACGCAGTCGAATAATATATTTTGAACACGATCTTTGAAAACTGCCTGCTCATTGCTGTGGAAAATTCAGGTAAAACAAAATTAATACACGTGTCTTTTTATTTTCAGTCTAGATAATACATCTGAATTTTTAAACCTGAAGTCGCCCTGCTTAGCGAAAACTTTAATGTTTTACAAATCACGTTATGACGTTCTACACTGTATGTGTATTATATATATATGACAGCGCGCTGTTAAATCCTATATTTTGAACACGATCTTTGAAATCTGCCTGCTCATTTCTGGGGCAAACTCAGGAAAAACAAAATTACAAGTTTCTTTTCATTTTCAGTGTAGATCATAGATCTGAATTTTTGAAACTGAAGTCGCCCTGCGTAGCGAAATCATCCCCCTTAAAAAAATCCTAACGCGCTTTAGCAATGAGCCCATGTACAAACCATATTACGAAGGCGGGGAGCTTGACCATATGTCACTGACTATGCCAGACGACTGGCTCATGCCACGCTTATAGGCAAGCCCGTAGAGCCTGCGTGGACAAAAATGAGTTGTGACATGAAATGGTCCTGGATTATGTTTGTCATAGTCAGTAAGATTCGGTCTAGTTCACACCTTCGTCCATAGGTTTGTGCATGGGACCATTGTTAAAGCGCATGAGGATTTTTCAAATCCTATATTTTGAACACGATCTTTGACATCTGGCTGCTCATTTCTCGGGCAAACTCAGCAAAAACAAAATTACACGTGTCTTTTTATTTTCAGTCTAGATCATATATTTCGAATTTTTGAACCTGAAGTCGCCCTGCATAGCGAAATCTGCAATGTTTTACAAATCACGTTATGACGTTCTACACTGTATGTGTATCATATATGACAGCGCGCTGTCCAATCCTATATTTTGAACACGATCTTTGAAATCTGCCTGCTCATTTTCTGGGTCAAACTCGGGAAAAACAAAATTACACGTGTCTTTTTAATTTCAGTGTAGATCATATGTCTGAATTTTTGAACCTGAAGTCGCCCTGCTTAGCGAAATCTGCAATGTTTTACAAAACATGCAATACCGGTTTACACTGTATGTGTATTATATACGACAGCGCGCTGTCCAATCCTATATTTTGAACACGATCTTTGAAATCTGCCTGCTCATTTCTGGGTCAAACTCAGGTAAAACAAAATTACACGTGTCTTTTTATTTTCAGTGTAGATAATACATCTGAATTTTTGAGCCTGAAGTCGCCCTGCTTAGCGAAAACTTTAATGTTTTACAAATCACGTTATGACGTGCTACACTGTATGTGTATTATATATATATGACAGCGTGCTGTTAAATCCTATATTTTGAACACGATCTTTGAAATCTGCCTGCTCATTTCTGGGGCAAACTCAGGAAAAACAAAATTACAAGTTTCTTTTCATTTTCAGTGTAGATCATAGATCTGAATTTTTGAAACTGAAGTCGCCCTGCGTAGCGAAATCATCCCCCTTAAAAAAATCCTAACGCGCTTTAGCAATGAGCCCATGTACAAACCATATTACGAAGGCGGGGAGCTTGACCATATGTCACTGACTATGCCAGACGACTGGCTCATGCCACGCTTATAGGCAAGCCCGGAGAGCCTGCGTGGACAAAAATGAGTTGTGACATGAAATGGTCCTGGATTATGTTTGTCATAGTCAGTAAGATTCGGTGTAGTTCACACCTTCGTCCATAGGTTTGTGCATGGGACCATTGTTAAAGCGCATGAGGATTTTTCAAATCCTATATTTTGAACACGATCTTTGACATCTGGCTGCTCATTTCTCGGGCAAACTCAGCAAAAACAAAATTACACGTGTCTTTTTATTTTCAGTCTAGATCATAGATCTGAGTTTTTGACCCTGAAGTCGCCCTGCATAGCGAAATATGCAATGTTTTACAAATCACGTTATGACGTGCTACACTTTATGTGTATTATATATGACAGCGCGCTGTCCAATCCTATATTTTGAACACGATCTTTGAAATCTGCCTGCTCATTTCTGGGTCAAACTCAGGACAAACAAAATTACACGTGTCTTTTTATTTTCAGTGTAGATCATATATCTGAATTTTTGAACCTGAAGTCGCCCTGCTTAGCGAAATCTGCAATGTTTTATATATCATGTTATGACGTTCTACACTGTATGTGTATCATATATGACAGCGCGCTGTCCAATCCTATATTTTGAACACGATATTTGAAATCTGCCTGCTCATTTTCTGGGTCAAACTCGGGAAAAACAAAATTACACGTGTCTTTTTATTTTCAGTGTAGATCATATGTCTGAATTTTTGAACCTGAAGTCGCCCTGCTTAGCGAAATCTGCAATGTTTTACAAAACATGCAATACCGGTTTACACTGTATGTGTATTATATACGACAGCGCGCTGTCCAATCCTATATTTTGAACACGATCTTTGAAATCTGCCTGCTCATTTTCTGGGTCAAACTCGGGAAAAACAAAATTACACGTGTCTTTTTATTTTCAGTGTAGATCATATATCTGAATTTTTGAACGTGAAGTCGCCCTGCTTAGCGAAATCTGCAATGTTTTAAAAAACATTCAATACCGGTTTACACTGTATGTGTATTATATATGGCAGCACGCAGTCTAATAATATATTTTGAACACGATCTTTGAAAACTGCCTGCTCATTGCTGGGGAAAATTCAGGTAAAACAAAATTAATACACGTGTCTTTTTATTTTCAGTCTAGATAATACATCTGAATTTTTAAACCTGAAGTCGCCCTGCTTAGCGAAAACTTTAATGTTTTACAAATCACGTTATGACGTGCTACACTGTATGTGTATTATATATGACAGCGCGCTGTCCAATCCTATATTTTGAACACGATCTTTGAAATCTGCCTGCTCATTTCTGGGTCAAACTCAGGAAAAACAAAATTACACGAGTCTTTTTATTTTCAGTCTAGATCATAGATCTGAGTTTTTGAACCTGAAGTCGCCCTGCATAGCGAAATCTGTAATGATGTATTTATCATGTTATGACGTTCTACACTGTATGTGTATTATATATATATGACAGCGCGCTGTTAAATCCTATATTTTGAACACGATCTTTGAAATCTGCCTGCTCATTTCTGGGTCAAACTCAGGTAAAACAACATTACACGTGTCTTTTTATTTTCAGTGTAGATAATACATCTGAATTTTTGAACCTGAAGTCGCCCTGCTTAGCGAAAACTTTAATGTTTTACAAATCACGTTATGACGTTCTACACTGTATGTGTATTATATATATATGACAGCGCGCTGTTAAATCCTATATTTTGAACACGATCTTTGAAATCTGCCTGCTCATTTCTGGGGCAAACTCAGGAAAAACAAAATTACAAGTTTCTTTTCATTTTCAGTGTAGATCATAGATCTGAATTTTTGAAACTGAAGTCGCCCTGCGTAGCGAAATCATCCCCCTTAAAAAAATCCTTACGCGCTTTAGCAATGAGCCCATGTACAAACCATATTACGAAGGCGGGGAGCTTGACCATATGTCACTGACTATGCCAGACGACTGGCTCATGCCACGCTTATAGGCAAGCCCGTAGAGCCTGCGTGGACAAAAATGAGTTGTGACATGAAATGGTCCTGGATTATGTTTGTCATAGTCAGTAAGATTCGGTCTAGTTCACACCTTCGTCCATAGGTTTGTGCATGGGACCATTGTTAAAGCGCATGAGGATTTTTCAAATCCTATATTTTGAACACGATCTTTGACATCTGGCTGCTCATTCTCGGGCAAACTCAGCAAAAACAAAATTACACGTGTCTTTTTATTTTCAGTGTAGATCATATATCTGAATTTTTGAACCTGAAGTCGCCCTGCTTAGCGAAATCTGTAATGATTTATATATCATGTTATGACGTTCTACACTGTATGTGTATCATGATATAACAGCGCGCTGTCCAATCCTATGTTTTGAACACGATCTTTGAAATCTGCCCGTTCATTTTCTGGGTCAAACTCGGGAAAAACAAAATTACACGTGTCTTTTTATTTTCAGTGTAGATCATATGTCTGAATTTTTGAACCTGAAGTCGCCCTGCTTAGCGAAATCTGCAATGTTTTTCAAAACATGCAATACCGGTTTACACTGTATGTGTATTATATACGACAGCGCGCTGTCCAATCCTATATTTTGAACACGATCTTTGAAATCTGCCTGCTCATTTCTGGGTCAAACTCAGGTAAAACAAAATTACACGTGTCTTTTTATTTTCAGTGTAGATAATACATCTGAATTTTTGAACCTGAAGTCGCCCTGCTTAGCGAAATCTGCAATGTTTTACAAATCACGTTATGACGTGCTTCACTTTTTGTGTATTAATTATGTCAGCACGCAGTCTAATCCTATATTTTGAACACGATATTTGAAAACTGCCTGCTCATTTCTGGGGAAAATTCAGGAAAAACAAAATTACACGTGTCTTTTTATTTTCAGTGTAGATCATATATCTGAATTTTTGAACCTAAAGTCGCCCTGCTTAGCGAAATCTGTAATGATTTATATATCATGTTATGACGTTCTACACTGTATGTGTATCATGATATAACAGCGCGCTGTCCAATCCTATATTTTGAACACGATCTTTGAAATCTGCCTGCTCAGTTTCTGTGTCAAACTCGGGAAAAACAAAATTACACGTGTCTTTTTATTTTCAGTGTAGATCATATATCTGAATTTTTGAACCTGAAGTCGCCCTGCTTAGCGAAATCTGCAATGTTTTACAAAACATGCAATTTCACACTGTATGTGTATTATATACGACAGCGCGCTGTCCAATCCTATATTTTGAACACGATCTTTGAAATCTGCCTGCTCATTTCTGGGTCAAACTCAGGAAAAACAAAATTACACGTGTCTTTTTATTTTCAGTGTAGATCATATATCTGAATTTTTGAACCTGAAGTCGCCCTGCTTAGCGAAATATGTAATGATTTATATATCATGTTATGACGTTCTACACTGTATGTGTATCATGATATAACAGCGCGCTGTCCAATCCTATATTTTGAACACGATCTTTGAAATCTGCCTGCTCATTTTCTGGGTCAAACTCGGGAAAAACAAAATTACACGTGTCTTTTTATTTTCAGTGTAGATCATATATCTTAATTTTTGAACCTGAAGTCGCCCTGCGTAGCGAAATCATCCCCCTTAAAAAAAATCATAACGCGCTTTAGCAATGAGCCCATGTACAAACCATATTACGAAGGCGGGGAGCTTGACCATATGTCACTGACTATGCCAGACGACTGGCTCATGCCACGCTTATAGGCAAGCCCGTAGAGCCTGCGTGGACAAAAATGAGTTGTGACATGAAATGGTCCTGGATTATGTTTGTCATAGTCAGTAAGATTCGGTCTAGTTCACACCTTCGTGCATATAGGTTTGTGCATGGGACCATTGTTAAAGCGCATGGGGATTTTTCAAATCCTATATTTTGAACACGATCTTTGACATCTGGCTGCTCATTTCTGGGGCAAACTCAGGAAAAACAAAATTACACGTGTCTTTTTATTTTCAGTGTAGATCATATATCTGAATTTTTTAACCTGAAGTCTCCCTGCTTAACGAAATCTGCAATGTTTTACAAATCATGCAATACCGGTTTACACTGTATGTGTATTATTATATGAAAGCGCGCTGTACAATCCTATATTTTGAACACGATCTTTGAAATCTGCCTGCTCATTTTCTGTGTCAAACTCGGGAAAAACAAAATTACACGTGTCTTTTTATTTTCAGTGTAGATCATATATCTGAATTTTTGAACCTGAAGTCGCCCTGCTTAGCGAAATCTGCAATGTTTTACAAAACATGCAATTTTACACTGTATGTGTATTATATATGGCAGCACGCAGTCTCATCCTATATTTTGAACACAATCTTTAAAAACTGCCTGCTCATTGCTGGGGAAAATTCAGGTAAAACAAAATTACACGTGTCTTTTTATTTTCAGTGTAGATAATACATCTGAATTTTTGAACCTGAAGTCACCCTGCTTAGCGAAATCTGCAATGTTTTACAAATCACGTTATGACGGGCTACACTGTATGTGTATTATATATGGGAGCGCGCTGTCCAATCCTATATTTTGAACACGATCTTTGAAATCTGCCTGCTCATTTCTGGGTCAAACTCAGGACAAACAAAATTACACGTGTCTTTTTATTTTCAGTGTAGATCATATATCTGAATTTTTGAACCTGAAGTCGCCCTGCTTAGCGAAATCTGCAATGTTTTATATATCATGTTATGACGTTCTACACTGTATGTGTATCATATATGACAGCGCGCTGTCCAATCCTATATTTTGAACACGATATTTGAAATCTGCCTGCTCATTTTCTGGGTCAAACTCGGGAAAAACAAAATTACACGTGTCTTTTTATTTTCAGTGTAGATCATATGTCTGAATTTTTGAACCTGAAGTCGCCCTGCTTAGCGAAATCTGCAATGTTTTACAAAACATGCAATACCGGTTTACACTGTATGTGTATTATATACGACAGCGCGCTGTCCAATCCTATATTTTGAACACGATCTTTGAAATCTGCCTGCTCATTTTCTGGGTCAAACTCGGGAAAAACAAAATTACACGTGTCTTTTTATTTTCAGTGTAGATCATATATCTGAATTTTTGAACGTGAAGTCGCCCTGCTTAGCGAAATCTGCAATGTTTTACAAAACATTCAATACCGGTTTACACTGTATGTGTATTATATATGGCAGCACGCAGTCTAATAATATATTTTGAACACGATCTTTGAAAACTGCCTGCTCATTGCTGGGGAAAATTCAGGTAAAACAAAATTAATACACGTGTCTTTTTATTTTCAGTCTAGATAATACATCTGAATTTTTAAACCTGAAGTCGCCCTGCTTAGCGAAAACTTTAATGTTTTACAAATCACGTTATGACGTGCTACACTGTATGTGTATTATATATGACAGCGCGCTGTCCAATCCTATATTTTGAACACGATCTTTGAAATCTGCCTGCTCATTTCTGGGTCAAACTCAGGAAAAACAAAATTACACGAGTCTTTTTATTTTCAGTCTAGATCATAGATCTGAGTTTTTGAACCTGAAGTCGCCCTGCATAGCGAAATCTGTAATGATGTATTTATCATGTTATGACGTTCTACACTGTATGTGTATTATATATATATGACAGCGCGCTGTTAAATCCTATATTTTGAACACGATCTTTGAAATCTGCCTGCTCATTTCTGGGTCAAACTCAGGTAAAACAAAATTACACGTGTCTTTTTATTTTCAGTGTAGATAATACATCTGAATTTTTGAACCTGAAGTCGCCCTGCTTAGCGAAAACTTTAATGTTTTACAAATCACGTTATGACGTTCTACACTGTATGTGTATTATATATATATGACAGCGCGCTGTTAAATCCTATATTTTGAACACGATCTTTGAAATCTGCCTGCTCATTTCTGGGGCAAACTCAGGAAAAACAAAATTACAAGTTTCTTTTCATTTTCAGTGTAGATCATAGATCTGAATTTTTGAAACTGAAGTCGCCCTGCGTAGCGAAATCATCCCCCTTAAAAAAATCCTTACGCGCTTTAGCAATGAGCCCATGTACAAACCATATTACGAAGGCGGGGAGCTTGACCATATGTCACTGACTATGCCAGACGACTGGCTCATGCCACGCTTATAGGCAAGCCCGTAGAGCCTGCGTGGACAAAAATGAGTTGTGACATGAAATGGTCCTGGATTATGTTTGTCATAGTCAGTAAGATTCGGTCTAGTTCACACCTTCGTCCATAGGTTTGTGCATGGGACCATTGTTAAAGCGCATGAGGATTTTTCAAATCCTATATTTTGAACACGATCTTTGACATCTGGCTGCTCATTTCTCGGGCAAACTCAGCAAAAACAAAATTACACGTGTCTTTTTATTTTCAGTGTAGATCATATATCTGAATTTTTGAACCTGAAGTCGCCCTGCTTAGCGAAATCTGTAATGATTTATATATCATGTTATGACGTTCTACACTGTATGTGTATCATGATATAACAGCGCGCTGTCCAATCCTATGTTTTGAGGGCGCTGTTCCTAGCTGCCGACTTACTTTCAAAACCTCTTGCGACTTTGTTTTAAAATCCAGTTTTATCTTCGTGTATTTTGCCATCAACTTTTTTATTATCCATTAGTCGCAAGAATATCGTGTGGAGTTTCATTAATGTGTGAATTTTGTCTTCAAAGTCATCGTGTGATTGTGAATTGTTGGTGTTTTGCTTGCACTGTCTGCTCCCCACACTACACTACATGTATGTATGTATATGAAGTACTCCTGTGACTTGTGAACTTGTCCACCAAGACGGTCTGCTTCGGATTGTGACTGCGTAGTTTTTAACATTTCATATAAAATTATTTTGCAGTCTACTTAATTCCTTCATCACCAATGAAATGGCAGCCTTACTCAAAACTGTTGTTAGATGTATATTTCTGATACTCCTACGAGGATTTGAGGTTTCAACACCGCCGCCATCTTTTATTTCGCACGTTCACCCGTTTGCGATATCGTCCTGTCATCGAAACAGCTCACTGGAGTTTTATTCAACCCTACAATACTCATGGCTACAAAACGTTTCCAATGGAAAATCACCAATTAAAAAAGCCATTGCCGTCTGGAGCAAGCACGGATATTTATGCTTTGCTGTACCTGGTCACGATCCCCCCTTGGATGTGACTATCTTCATGGATATTTCACTCAATCCTGGCCCATCCCCATCGAATTCACATATTCGTGACAACGACGAATTGAATGGCTCAACGAATAATTCCAGCAGAGTGACATATTCACGCTCTCAACTTCTTCAAATCCGCCGTCAGTCTACACCGTTAAATCGCCAAGTTTTGCATGTACTCAAATCTATCGGCATAAACCGTCGAAGGGGAAAGCGTGGTGGAAAAAGAAGAATTCCCGTCATTGTCAACCGTTTCCATCGATGCCCCCAAAATCATCAGCACCTGCGACCTGTAAATCGGACCTTAGCCCAAATTCCACTGTCGAAGGAATTGCAGCTAGCCCAACACCCATCACCACCAGCCACATCCATCATGTCCATGACTCTTTGTAGCTTAAATACCAGATCTGTTAAGAGCAAATCTGCAGATTTCGTGGATTATGTAACTTCGAGTGCAGCAGATATCTTCGCATTAACTGAAACCTGGTTTACAGAAATGGACACGGCTCACAAACTTGAAATAACTCCACCAGGATTTCAGCTCAAGGATTGCCCACGCACTGGAAGGAAAGGCGGTGGAACAGCTGTTCTCCTTAGGAACACCATGAACATTACAAAGATCTCTAACAACACCTTCAAGTCATTTGAACACTCGGAATGGATTGTGTCCAGTGGAACGTTTGTCATCAGACTTGTCATTGTTTATAGACCACCATATTCCTCAGTTCATCCGGTTACAACCACAGAATTCCTTAAGGAATTTAGTGAGTATCTGGAGTCAATTATATTGTCATCAGAGCCTCTTTTTATCACTGGTGATTTTAATATTCATTTGGATGACGTTAACAATTATGATGCTATACGTTTTATGGATATCTTGGAATCATTGGGCCTTCAACAACATGTGAACAGCCCTACACATGAAAAAGGTCATATTTTGGATTTAATCATCACTCGAGAGTGCGAGGAAATATTACAGGACTTGCCAAAAACCGACTATTTGTTTTCTGATCATTTTTCTATTATATGTAAACTTAAGTACGGTAAACCTGTACATCCTGTAGAATATTTTCAATTCAGGAAAATCAAATCCGTTCAATGTAATTTGCTAATGGACGACCTGGCTAATACTCCCCTTTGTCTAAATCCACCTGACAATCTGGACGACCTAGCCCGGTGTTACAATCAAACTCTTACTGAAGCATTAGATCATCATGCACCTCTCATAACAAAAGCTGTCAATGTTAGGCCACTTGTTCCCTGGTTTAACGCTGATATAAAATCCTCTAAAAAGCTACGCCGTAAAGCAGAGCGAAAATGGAGGCTTACAGGCAATATGGCTGATTTAGTAAGTTTTTGTAGACTGAGAAATAACACCAACCATCTTATGAATGTTGCACGTCGTGAGTTCTACAGTCAACTTATTAATGAAAAAAGATCGAATTCCAAAAACCTCTTTTCTTGCATTAATAGATTACTAAAGCCTCAAAATAATATCTCTGACGCATTGAATGTGAATCGCCAGGACTTTGCTAACAATATTGGCAGTTTCTTCATTGATAAGATCACAAATATCCATCTTAAATTAGACAACCTAGCTGCCTTACAAAACATCGCCATTGTTGATGCTGAACAGAGGACGTTCACTGTTCAACTTGATAAATTCTCAGTAATAGCTGAGCATGATGTTAAACGTCTCATAAATGAAGGTTCTAAAAAATCAAGCATACTGGATCCTATGCCAACACAGCTTGTTGTAGGCTGTATTAACGTCTTGCTACCTGTTCTAACAAACATTATTAATTCCTCTTTAGAAACGGGTACGTTTCCATCATACTGGAAGGAAGCTGTTATTACCCCTTTGATCAAAAAGGATAATTTAAACCCTGCTGAATATCAGAATTATCGGCCTATTAGTAACCTGAAATACATTTCCAAATTAACTGAAAGAGTTGTGTTTAATCAGCTTCACAATCATATGACTACTCATGCATTGTATCCTTATATGCAGTCTGCATACAGGAGGAATTATAGCACTGAGACTGCTCTGCTGAAAGTACAAAATGACATCCTTATGAATATGAATTCCCAACAGGTTACTTTGTTAGTACTTTTAGACCTTAGTGCCGCATTTGACACTGTCGATCATGTCATCTTACTAGATCGACTTCAGTCTAGAATCGGAATATCTGGTACTGTTTTGGATTGGTTCCGTTCTTACTTAAACGAGAGGGGTCAACGTGTTATATTCCGTGGTGCTGTGTCTGACAAATTTCATGTTAATTGTGGTGTCCCACAGGGTTCTTGTTTGGGACCGTTACTTTTTATCATATACTCTTCTAAATTGTTTGAAATTGTTGAGCATCATTTTCCAAATATTCACTGTTATGCAGACGACACTCAGCTGTATTTATCATTTAATCCTTGTAGTGTTGCTAATCAACAACAAGCCATATACAAGATGGAGGAATGTATACGTCATATACGTCAATGGATGATTCAGGATAAATTAATGATAAATGATTCAAAAACTGAATTTATGTTTATCGGTACCCAACAGCAGTTATCTAAAATATCCAAATTAAATTTAAATGTCGGCAGCGTCAATATCTCTCCATCTTTGTATGCAAGGAATCTCGGTACCATGTTTGACTCTAAGCTAACTATGGCTAAACATATTAGTAATGTTTGTAAAGCGGGACTTTTCCACATTCATAATATTAGGCGAATACGTAAATACTTGACGTCCACAAATCTTACTATTTTAATACATGCTTTTATCACGAGTCGTTTAGACTACTGCAATAGTTTATTTTATGGTTTACCGAATTCGCAACTCATTAAGTTACAGAGAGTTCAGAATACAGCAGCCCGACTTATAACCGGTGCTACTAGATGGAACCACATGACACCTATTCTTTGCCAGTTGCACTGGCTACCTGTTTCTTTTAGGATTCAATTTAAATTGCTCCTCTTGACATTTAAAGCTATCCACGGTATGGCTCCACAATACCTTACTGATTTGTTAAACATCAAAACAAATTCTAACTATTCATTAAGATCAAACAACACTATATTACTAAGCTATCCTAAGGGTAAAACAAACAAACTCGGACAGCGGGCTTTTAGTGTAGCATCTCCCACCTTGTGGAATTCATTACCAGTTACAATCCGTCAAATTTCATCTCTGGATAATTTTTAAAACTCAAGTTAAGACACACTTGTTTAGAGCTGCCTTTCAGAAGTAGTCGGGTTTTATCATGTTTTATTTGGTTTTCACTTCTTGTTGTATTGTCATTTTATGTGTTTTACATGTAACGAATATTACTTTGTATTATGTTTTAATGAAATGTTTAGTATTATGTACACCTATTGTGATTTTTTAAGCTTAATCTGAATTTTTAATCTTGTACTGCGCTTTTGAACAGGCTGTGCCTGGAAAGGGCGCAATATAAATACAATAAATTATTATTATTATTATTTTGAACACGATCTTTGAAATCTGCCCGTTCATTTTCTGGGTCAAACTCGGGAAAAACAAAATTACACGTGTCTTTTTATTTTCAGTGTAGATCATATGTCTGAATTTTTGAACCTGAAGTCGCCCTGCTTAGCGAAATCTGCAATGTTTTTCAAAACATGCAATACCGGTTTACACTGTATGTGTATTATATACGACAGCGCGCTGTCCAATCCTATATTTTGAACACGATCTTTGAAATCTGCCTGCTCATTTCTGGGTCAAACTCAGGTAAAACAAAATTACACGTGTCTTTTTTATTTTCAGTGTAGATAATACATCTGAATTTTTGAACCTGAAGTCGCCCTGCTTAGCGAAATCTGCAATGTTTTACAAATCACGTTATGACGTGCTTCACTTTTTGTGTATTAATTATGTCAGCACGCAGTCTAATCCTATATTTTGAACACGATATTTGAAAACTGCCTGCTCATTTCTGGGGAAAATTCAGGAAAAACAAAATTACACGTGTCTTTTTATTTTCAGTGTAGATCATATATCTGAATTTTTGAACCTGAAGTCGCCCTGCTTAGCGAAATCTGCAATGTTTTACAAAACATGCAATTTTACACTGTATGTGTATTATATACGACAGCGCGCTGTCCAATCCTATATTTTGAACACGATCTTTGAAATCTGCCTGCTTATTTCTGGGTCAAACTCAGGAAAAACAAAATTACACGTGTCTTTTTATTTTCAGTGTAGATCATATATCTGAATTTTTGAATCTGAAGTCGCCCTGCTTAGCGAAATATGTAATGATTTATATATCATGTTATGACGTTCTACACTGTATGTGTATCATGATATAACAGCGCGCTGTCCAATCCTATATTTTGAACACGATCTTTGAAATCTGCCTGCTCATTTTCTGGGTCAAACTCGGGAAAAACAAAATTACACGTGTCTTTTTATTTTCAGTGTAGATCATATATCTGAATTTTTTAACCTGAAGTCGCCCTGCTTAACGAAATCTGCAATGTTTTACAAATCATGCAATACCGGTTTACACTATATGTGTATTATTATATGGCAGCGCGCTGTCCAATCCTATATTTTGAACATGATCTTTGAAAACTGCCTGCTCATTTCTGGGGAAAATTCAGGTAAAACAAAATTACACGTGTCTTTTTATTTTCAGTGTAGATCCAATATCTGAATTTTTGAACCTGTAGTCGCCCTGCTTAGCGAAATCTCCAATGTTTTACAAATCACGTTATGACGTGCTACACTGTACGTGTATTATATATGACAGCGCGCTGTCCAATCCTATATTTTGAACGTGATCTTTGAAATCTGCCTGCTCATTTCTGGGTCAAACTCAGGAAAAACAAAATTATATGTGTCTTTTTTATTTTCAGTGTAGATCATATATCTGAATTTTTGAACCTCAATCCGCCCTGTATAGCGAAATCTTTAATGATTTATATATCATGTTATGACGTTCTACACTGTATGTGTATCATAATATAACAGCACGCAGTCTAATCCTATATTTTGAACACGATCTTTGAAAACTGCCTGCTCATTTCTGGGGAAAATTCAGGTAAAACAAAATTACACGTGTCTTTTTATTTTCAGTGTAGATCATACATCTGAATTTTTGAACCTGAAGTCGCCCTCCTTAGCGAAATCTGCAATGTTTTACGAATAATGCAATACCGGTATACACTGTATGTGTATTATATATGGCAGCACGCAGTCTAATCCTATATTTTGAACACGATCTTTGAAAACTGCCTGCTTATTTCTGGGTCAAACTCAGGAAAAACAAAATTACACGTGTCTTTTTTTTTTCAGTCCAGATGATAGATCTGAATTTTTGAACCTGAAGTTGCCCTGCTTAGCGAAATCTGTAATGATGTATATATCATGTTATGACGTTCTACGCTGTATGTGTATTATATATATATATGGCAGCACGCAGTCTAATCCTATATTTTGAACACGATCTTTGAAAACTGCCTGCTCATTTCTGGGGAAAATTCAGTTAAAACAAAATTACACGTGTCTTTTAATTTTCAATGTAGATCATGCATCTGAATTTTTGAATCTGAAGTCGCCCTGCTTAGCGAAATATGCAATGTTTTACAAATTACGTTATGACGTGCTACACTGTATGTGTATTATATATGACAGCGCGCTGTCCAATCCTATATTTTGAACATGATCTTTGAAAACTGCCTGCGCATTTCTGGGTCAAACTCAGGAAAAACAAAATTACACGTGTCTTTTTATTTTCAGTGTAGATCATATATCTGAATTTTTGAACCTGAAGTCGCCCTGCTAAACGAAATATGCAATGTTTTACAAACCATGCAATACCGGTTAACACTGTATGTGTATTATATATGGCAGCACGCAGTCTAATCCTATATTTTGAACACGATCTTTGAAAACTGCCTGCTCATTTCTGGGGAAAATTCAGTTAAAACAAAATTACACGTGTCTTTTTATTTTCAGTGTAGATCATGCATCTGAATTTTTGAATCTGAAGTCGCCCTGCTTAGCGAAATATGCAATGTTTTACAAATTACGTTATGACGTGCTACACTGTATGTGTATTATATATGACAGCGCGCTGTCCAATCCTATATTTTGAACATGATCTTTGAAATCTGCCTGCTCATTTCTGGGGAAAATTCAGGTAAAACCAAATTACACGTGTCTTTTTATTTTCAGTGTAGATCATACATCTGAATTTTTGAACCTGAAGTCGCCCTGCTTAGCGAAATATGCAATGTTTTACAAATTACGTTATGACGTGCTATACTGTATGTGTATTATATATGACAGCGCGCTGTCCAATCCTATATTTTCAACATGATCTTTGAAATCTGCCTGCTCATTTCTGGGTCAAACTCAGGAAAAACAAAATTACACGTGTCTTTTTATTTTCAGTGTAGATCATATATCTGAATTTTTGAACTCAAGTCGCCCTGCTTAGCGAAATCTCCAATGTTTTACAAATCATGCAATACCGGTTTACACTGTATATGTATTATATATGGCAGCACGCAGTCTAATCCTATATTTTGAACACGATCTTTGAAAACTGCCTGCTCATTTTTGGGGGAAATTCAGGTAAAACAAAATTGCACATGTGATTTTTTATTTTCAGTGTAGATCATACACCTGAATTTTTGAACCTGAAGTCGCCCTGCTTAGTGAAATCTGTAATGATGTATATATCACGTTATGACGTGCTACACTGTATGTGTATTATATATGACAGCGCGCTTTCCAATCCTATATTTTGAACACGATCTTTGAAATCTGCCTGCTCATTTCTGGGGCAAACTCGGGAAAAACAAAATTACACGTGTCTTTTTATTTTCAGGGTAGATCATAGATCTGAATGTTTGAAACTGAAACAGCCCTGCGTAGCGAAATCCTCCCCTAAAAAAAATCCTAACGCACTTTAGCAATGAGCTCATGTACAAACCATATTACGAAGGCGGGGAGCTTGACCATATGTCACTGACTATGCCAGATGACTGGCTCATGCCACGCTTATAGGCAAGCCCGTAGAGCCTGCGTGGACAAAAATGAGTAGTGACATGAAATGGTCCTGGATTATGTTTGAAATAGTCAGTAAGATTCGGTCTAGTTCACACCTTCGTGCATAGGTTTGTGCATGGGACCATTGTTAAAGCGCTTGAGGATTTTTCAAATCCTATATTTTGAAAACGATCTTTGACATCTGGCTGCTCATTTCTGGGGCAAACTCACGAAAACAAAATTACATGTGTCTTTTTATTTTCAGTGTAGATCATATATCTGAATTTTTGAACCTCAAGTCGCCCTGCTTAACAAAATCTGCAATGTTTTACAAATCCTGCAATACCAGTTTACACTGTATGTGTATTATATATGGCAGCACGCAGTCTAATCCTATATTTTGAACACGATCTTTGAAAACTTCCTGCTCATTTCTGGGGAAAATTCAGGTAAAACAAAATTACACGTGTCTTTTTATTTTCAGTGTAGATCATATATCTGAATTTTTGAACCTCAAGTCGCCCTGCTTAACAAAATCTGCAATCTTTTACAAATCCTGCAATACCAGTTTACACTGTATGTGTATTATATATGGCAGCACGCAGTCTAATCCTATATTTTGAACACGATCTTTGAAAACTGCCTGCTCATTTCTGGGGAAAATTCAGGTAAAACAAAATTACACGTGTCTTTTTATTTTCAGTGTAGATCATATATCTGAATTTTTGAACCCGAAGTCGCCCTGCTTAGCGAAATATGTAATGATGTATATATCACGTTATGACGTGCTACACTGTATGTGTATTATATATGACAGCGCGCTGTCCAATCCTATATTTTGAACACGATCTTTGAAATCTGCCTGCTCATTTCTGGGTCAAACTCAGGAAAAACAAAATTACACGTGTCTTTTTATTTTCAGTGTAGATCATATATCTGAATTTTTGAACCTGAGGCCGCCCTGCTAAACGAAATCTGCAATGTTATACAAATCATGCAATACCGGTTTACACTGTATGTGTATTATATATGGCAGCACGCAGTCTAATCCTATATTTTGAACACGATCTTTGAAAACTGCCTGCTCATTTCTGGGGAAAATTCAGTTAAAACAAAATTACACGTGTCTTTTTATTTTCAGTGTAGATCATGCATCTGAATTTTTGAATCTGAAGTCGCCCTGCTTAGCGAAATATGCAATGTTTTACAAATTACGTTATGACGTGCTACACTGTATGTGTATTATATATGACAGCGCGCTGTCCAATCCTATATTTTGAACATGATCTTTGAAATCTGCCTGCTCATTTCTGGGGCAAACTCGGGAAAAACAAAATTACACGTGTCTTTTTATTTTCAGGGTAGATCATAGATCTGAATGTTTGAAACTGAAACAGCCCTGCGTAGCGAAATCCTCCCCTAAAAAAAATCCTAACGCACTTTAGCAATGAGCTCATGTACAAACCATATTACGAAGGCGGGGAGCTTGACCATATGTCACTGACTATGCCAGACGACTGGCTCATGCCATGCTTATAGGCAAGCCCGTAGAGCCTGCGTGGACAAAAATGAGTAGTGACATGAAATGGTCCTGGATTATGTTTGTCATAGTCAGTAAGATTCGGTCTAGTTCACACCTTCGTGCATAGGTTTGTGCATGGGACCATTGTTAAAGCGCTTGAGGATTTTTCAAATCCTATATTTTGAACACGATCTTTGACATCTGGCTGCTCATTTCTGGGGCAAACTCACGAAAACAAAATTACACGTGTCTTTTTTATTTTCAGTGTAGATCATATATCTGAATTTTTCAACCTCAAATCGCCCTGCTTAACAAAATCTGCAATGTTTTACAAATCCTGCAATACCAGTTTACACTGTATGTGTATTATATATGGCAGCACGCAGTCTAATCCTATATTTTGAACACGATCTTTGAAAACTGCCTGCTCATTTCTGGGGAAAATTCAGGTAAAACAAAATTACACGTGTCTTTTTCTTTTCAGTGTAGATCATATACCTGAATTTTTGAACCCGAAGTCGCCGTGCTTAGCGAAATCTGTAATGATGTATATATCACGTTATGACGTGCTACACTGTATGTGTATTATATATGACAGCGCGCTGTCCAATCCTATAATTTGAACATGATCTTTGAAAACTGCCTGCTCATTTCTGGGTCAAACTCAGGAAAAACAAAATTACACGTGTCTTTTTATTGTCAGTGTAGATCATATATCTGAATTTTTGAACCTGAAGTCGCCCTGCTAAACGAAATCTGCAATGTTTTACAAATCATGCAATACCGGTTAACACTGTATGTGTATTATATATGGCAGCACGCAGTCTAATCCTATATTTTGAACACGATCTTTGAAAACTGCCTGCTCATTTCTGGGGAAAATTAAGTTAAAACAAAATTACACGTGTCTTTTTATTTTCAGTGTAGATCATATATCTGAATTTTTGAACCCGAAGTCGCCCTGCTTAGCGAAATATGTAATGATGTATATATCACGTTATGACGTGCTACACTGTATGTGTATTATATATGACAGCGCGCTGTCCAATCCTATATTTTCAACATGATCTTTGAAAACTGCCTGCTCATTTCTGGGGAAAATTCAGGTAAAACAAAATTACACGTGTCTTTTTATTTTCAGTGTAGATCATACATCTGAATTTTTTAACCTGAAGTCGCCCTGCTTAGCGAAATATGCAATGTTTTACAAATTACGTTATGACGTGCTACACTGTATGTGTATTATATATGACAGCGCGCTGTCCAATCCTATATTTTGAACATGATCTTTGAAATCTGCCTGCTCATTTCTGGGGCAAACTCGGGAAAAACAAAATTACACGTGTCTTTTTATTTTCAGGGTAGATCATAGATCTGAATGTTTGAAACTGAAACAGCCCTGCGTAGCGAAATCCTCACCTAAAAAAAATCCTAACGCACTTTAGCAATGAGCTCATGTACAAACCATATTACGAAGGAGGGGAGCTTGACCATATGTCACTGACTATGCCAGACGACTGGCTCATGCCACGCTTATAGGCAAGCCCGTAGAGCCTGCGTGGACAAAAATGAGTAGTGACATGAAATGGTCCGGGATTATGTTTGTCATAGTCAGTAAGATTCGGTCTAGTTCACACCTTCGTGCATAGGTTTGTGCATGGGACCATTGTTAAAGCGCTTGAGGATTTTTCAAATCCTATATTTTGAACACGATCTTTGACATCTGGCTGCTCATTTCTGGGGCAAACTCACGAAAACAAAATTACACGTGTCTTTTTATTTTCAGTGTAGATCATATATCTGAATTTTTCAACCTCAAGTCGCCCTGCTTAACAAAATCTGCAATGTTTTACAAATCCTGCAATACCAGTTTACACTGTATGTGTATTATATATGGCAGCACGCAGTCTAATCCTATATTTTGAACACGATCTTTGAAAACTGCCTGCTCATTTCTGGGGAAAATTCAGGTAAAACAAAATTACACGTGTCTTTTTATTTTCAGTGTAGATCATATACCTGAATTTTTGAACCCGAAGTCGCCCTGCTTAGCGAAATCTGTAATGATGTATATATCACGTTATGACGTGCTACACTGTATGTGTATTATATATGACAGCGCGCTGTCCAATCCTATATTTTGAACATGATCTTTGAAAACTCAGGAAAAACAAAATTACACGTGTCTTTTCATTTTCAGTGTAGATCATATATCTGAATTTTTGAACCTGAAGTCGCCCTGCTAAACGAAATCTGCAATGTTTTACAAATCATGCAATACCGGTTAACACTGTATGTGTATTATATATGGCAGCACGCAGTCTAATCCTATATTTTGAACACGATCTTTGAAAACTGCCTGCTCATTTCTGGGGAAAATTCAGTTAAAACAAAATTACACGTGTCTTTTTGTTTTCAGTGTAGATCATGCATCTGAATTTTTGAATCTGAAGTCGCCCTGCTTAGCGAAATATGCAATGTTTTACAAATTACGTTATGACGTGCTACACTGTATGTGTATTATATATGACAGCGCGCTGTCCAATCCTATATTTTGAACATGATCTTTGAAATCTGCCTGCTCATTTCTGGGGAAAATTCAGGTAAAACAAAATTACACGTGTCTTTTTATTTTCAGTGTAGATCATACATCTGAATTTTTGAACCTGAAGTCGCCCTGCTTAGCGAAATATGCAATGTTTTACAAATTACGTTATGACGTGCTATACTGTATGTGTATTATATATGACAGCGCGCTGTCCAATCCTATATTTTCAACATGATCTTTGAAATCTGGCTGCTCATTTCTGGGGAAAATTCAGGTAAAACAAAATTACACGTGTCTTTTTATTTTCAGTGTAGATCATACATCTGAATTTTTGAACCTGAAGTCGCCCTGCTTAGCGAAATATGCAATGTTTTACAAATTACGTTATGACGTGCTATACTGTATGTGTATTATATATGACAGCGCGCTGTCCAATCCTATATTTTCAACATGATCTTTGAAATCTGCCTGCTCATTTCTGGGTCAAACTCAGGAAAAACAAAATTACACGTGTCTTTTTATTTTCAGTGTAGATCATATATCTGAATTTTTGAACCCAAGTCGCCCTGCTTAGCGAAATCTCCAATGTTTTACAAATCATGCAATACCGGTTTACACTGTATATGTATTATATATGGCAGCACGCAGTCTAATCCTATATTTTGAACACGATCTTTAAAAACTGCCTGCTCATTTTTGGGGGAAATTCAGGTAAAACAAAATTGCACATGTGATTTTTTATTTTCAGTGTAGATCATACACCTGAATTTTTGAACCTGAAGTCGCCCTGCTTAGTGAAATCTGTAATGATGTATATATCACGTTATGACGTGCTACACTGTATGTGTATTATATATGACAGCGCGCTTTCCAATCCTATATTTTGAACACAATCTTTGAAATCTGCCTGCTCATTTCTGGGGCAAACTCGGGAAAAACAAAATTACACGTGTCTTTTTATTTTCAGGGTAGATCATAGATCTGAATGTTTGAAACTGAAACAGCCCTGCGTAGCGAAATCCTCCCCTAAAAAAAATCCTAACGCACTTTAGCAATGAGCTCATGTACAAACCATATTACGAAGGCGGGGAGCTTGACCATATGTCACTGACTATGCCAGATGACTGGCTCATGCCACGCTTATAGGCAAGCCCGTAGAGCCTGCGTGGACAAAAATGAGTAGTGACATGAAATGGTCCTGGATTATGTTTGAAATAGTCAGTAAGATTCGGTCTAGTTCACACCTTCGTGCATAGGTTTGTGCATGGGACCATTGTTAAAGCGCTTGAGGATTTTTCAAATCCTATATTTTGAAAACGATCTTTGACATCTGGCTGCTCATTTCTGGGGCAAACTCACGAAAACAAAATTACATGTGTCTTTTTATTTTCAGTGTAGATCATATATCTGAATTTTTGAACCTCAAGTCGCCCTGCTTAACAAAATCTGCAATGTTTTACAAATCCTGCAATACCAGTTTACACTGTATGTGTATTATATATGGCAGCACGCAGTCTAATCCTATATTTTGAACACGATCTTTGAAAACTTCCTGCTCATTTCTGGGGAAAATTCAGGTAAAACAAAATTACACGTGTCTTTTTATTTTCAGTGTAGATCATATATCTGAATTTTTGAACCTGAGGCCGCCCTGCTAAACGAAATCTGCAATGTTTTACAAATCATGCAATACCGGTTTTACACTGTATGTGTGTTATATATGGCAGCACGCAGTCTAATCCTATATTTTGAACACGATCTTTGAAAACTGCCTGCTCATTTCTGGGGAAAATTCAGTTAAAACAAAATTACACGTGTCTTTTTATTTTCATTGTAGATCATGCATCTGAATTTTTGAATCTGGAGTCGCCCTGCTTAGCGAAATATGCAATGTTTTACAAATAACGTTATGACGTGCTACACTGTATGTGTATTATATATGAAAGCGCGCTGTCCAATCCAATATTTTGAACATGATCTTTGAAATCTGCCTGCTCATTTCTGGGGCAAACTCGGGAAAAACAAAATTACACGTGTCTTTTTATTTTCAGGGTAGATCATAGATCTGAATGTTTGAAACTGAAACAGCCCTGCGTAGCGAAATCCTCCCCTAAAAAAAATCCTAACGCACTTTAGCAATGAGCTCATGTACAAACCATATTACGAAGGCGGGGAGCTTGACCATATGTCACTGACTATGCCAGACGACTGGCTCATGCCACGCTTATAGGCAAGCCCGTAGAGCCTGCGTGGACAAAAATGAGTAGTGACATGAAATGGTCCTGGATTATGTTTGTCATAGTCAGTAAGATTCGGTCTAGTTCACACCTTCGTGCATAGGTTTGTGCATGGGACCATTGTTAAAGCGCTTGAGGATTTTTCAAATCCTATATTTTGAACACGATCTTTGACATCTGGCTGCTCATTTCTGGGGCAAACTCACGAAAACAAAATTACACGTGTCTTTTTATTTTCAGTGTAGATCATATATCTGAATTTTTGAACCTCAAGTCGCCCTGCTTAACAAAATCTGCAATGTTTTACAAATCCTGCAATACCAGTTTACACTGTATGTGTATTATATATGGCAGCACGCAGTCTAATCCTATATTTTGAACACGATCTTTGAAAACTGCCTGCTCATTTCTGGGGAAAATTCAGGTAAAACAAAATTACACGTGTCTTTTTATTTTCAGTGTAGATCATATACCTGAATTTTTGAACCCGAAGTCGCCCTGCTTAGCGAAATCTGTAATGATGTATATATCACGTTATGACGTGCTACACTGTATGTGTATTATATATGACAGCGCGCTGTCCAATCCTATATTTTGAACATGATCTTTGAAAACTCAGGAAAAACAAAATTACACGTGTCTTTTCATTTTCAGTGTAGATCATATATCTGAATTTTTGAACCTGAAGTCGCCCTGCTAAACGAAATCTGCAATGTTTTACAAATCATGCAATACCGGTTAACACTGTATGTGTATTATATATGGCAGCACGCAGTCTAATCCTATATTTTGAACACGATCTTTGAAAACTGCCTGCTCATTTCTGGGGAAAATTCAGTTAAAACAAAATTACACGTGTCTTTTTGTTTTCAGTGTAGATCATGCATCTGAATTTTTGAATCTGAAGTCGCCCTGCTTAGCGAAATATGCAATGTTTTACAAATTACGTTATGACGTGCTACACTGTATGTGTATTATATATGACAGCGCGCTGTCCAATCCTATATTTTGAACATGATCTTTGAAATCTGCCTGCTCATTTCTGGGGAAAATTCAGGTAAAACAAAATTACACGTGTCTTTTTATTTTCAGTGTAGATCATACATCTGAATTTTTGAACCTGAAGTCGCCCTGCTTAGCGAAATATGCAATGTTTTACAAATTACGTTATGACGTGCTATACTGTATGTGTATTATATATGACAGCGCGCTGTCCAATCCTATATTTTCAACATGATCTTTGAAATCTGGCTGCTCATTTCTGGGGAAAATTCAGGTAAAACAAAATTACACGTGTCTTTTTATTTTCAGTGTAGATCATACATCTGAATTTTTGAACCTGAAGTCGCCCTGCTTAGCGAAATATGCAATGTTTTACAAATTACGTTATGACGTGCTATACTGTATGTGTATTATATATGACAGCGCGCTGTCCAATCCTATATTTTCAACATGATCTTTGAAATCTGCCTGCTCATTTCTGGGTCAAACTCAGGAAAAACAAAATTACACGTGTCTTTTTATTTTCAGTGTAGATCATATATCTGAATTTTTGAACCCAAGTCGCCCTGCTTAGCGAAATCTCCAATGTTTTACAAATCATGCAATACCGGTTTACACTGTATATGTATTATATATGGCAGCACGCAGTCTAATCCTATATTTTGAACACGATCTTTAAAAACTGCCTGCTCATTTTTGGGGGAAATTCAGGTAAAACAAAATTGCACATGTGATTTTTTATTTTCAGTGTAGATCATACACCTGAATTTTTGAACCTGAAGTCGCCCTGCTTAGTGAAATCTGTAATGATGTATATATCACGTTATGACGTGCTACACTGTATGTGTATTATATATGACAGCGCGCTTTCCAATCCTATATTTTGAACACAATCTTTGAAATCTGCCTGCTCATTTCTGGGGCAAACTCGGGAAAAACAAAATTACACGTGTCTTTTTATTTTCAGGGTAGATCATAGATCTGAATGTTTGAAACTGAAACAGCCCTGCGTAGCGAAATCCTCCCCTAAAAAAAATCCTAACGCACTTTAGCAATGAGCTCATGTACAAACCATATTACGAAGGCGGGGAGCTTGACCATATGTCACTGACTATGCCAGATGACTGGCTCATGCCACGCTTATAGGCAAGCCCGTAGAGCCTGCGTGGACAAAAATGAGTAGTGACATGAAATGGTCCTGGATTATGTTTGAAATAGTCAGTAAGATTCGGTCTAGTTCACACCTTCGTGCATAGGTTTGTGCATGGGACCATTGTTAAAGCGCTTGAGGATTTTTCAAATCCTATATTTTGAAAACGATCTTTGACATCTGGCTGCTCATTTCTGGGGCAAACTCACGAAAACAAAATTACATGTGTCTTTTTATTTTCAGTGTAGATCATATATCTGAATTTTTGAACCTCAAGTCGCCCTGCTTAACAAAATCTGCAATGTTTTACAAATCCTGCAATACCAGTTTACACTGTATGTGTATTATATATGGCAGCACGCAGTCTAATCCTATATTTTGAACACGATCTTTGAAAACTTCCTGCTCATTTCTGGGGAAAATTCAGGTAAAACAAAATTACACGTGTCTTTTTATTTTCAGTGTAGATCATATATCTGAATTTTTGAACCTGAGGCCGCCCTGCTAAACGAAATCTGCAATGTTTTACAAATCATGCAATACCGGTTTTACACTGTATGTGTGTTATATATGGCAGCACGCAGTCTAATCCTATATTTTGAACACGATCTTTGAAAACTGCCTGCTCATTTCTGGGGAAAATTCAGTTAAAACAAAATTACACGTGTCTTTTTATTTTCATTGTAGATCATGCATCTGAATTTTTGAATCTGGAGTCGCCCTGCTTAGCGAAATATGCAATGTTTTACAAATAACGTTATGACGTGCTACACTGTATGTGTATTATATATGAAAGCGCGCTGTCCAATCCAATATTTTGAACATGATCTTTGAAATCTGCCTGCTCATTTCTGGGGCAAACTCGGGAAAAACAAAATTACACGTGTCTTTTTATTTTCAGGGTAGATCATAGATCTGAATGTTTGAAACTGAAACAGCCCTGCGTAGCGAAATCCTCCCCTAAAAAAAATCCTAACGCACTTTAGCAATGAGCTCATGTACAAACCATATTACGAAGGCGGGGAGCTTGACCATATGTCACTGACTATGCCAGACGACTGGCTCATGCCACGCTTATAGGCAAGCCCGTAGAGCCTGCGTGGACAAAAATGAGTAGTGACATGAAATGGTCCTGGATTATGTTTGTCATAGTCAGTAAGATTCGGTCTAGTTCACACCTTCGTGCATAGGTTTGTGCATGGGACCATTGTTAAAGCGCTTGAGGATTTTTCAAATCCTATATTTTGAACACGATCTTTGACATCTGGCTGCTCATTTCTGGGGCAAACTCACGAAAACAAAATTACACGTGTCTTTTTATTTTCAGTGTAGATCATATATCTGAATTTTTGAACCTCAAGTCGCCCTGCTTAACAAAATCTGCAATGTTTTACAAATCCTGCAATACCAGTTTACACTGTATGTGTATTATATATGGCAGCACGCAGTCTAATCCTATATTTTGAACACGATCTTTGAAAACTGCCTGCTCATTTCTGGGGAAAATTCAGGTAAAACAAAATTACACGTGTCTTTTTATTTTCAGTGTAGATCATACATCTGAATTTTTGAACCTGAAGTCGCCCTGCTTAGCGAAATATGCAATGTTTTACAAATTACGTTATGACGTGCTATACTGTATGTGTATTTTATATGACAGCGCGCTGTCCAATCCTATATTTTCAACATGATCTTTGAAATCTGCCTGCTCATTTCTGGGTCAAACTCAGGAAAAACAAAATTACACGTGTCTTTTTATTTTCAGTGTAGATCATATATCTGAATTTTTGAACCCAAGTCGCCCTGCTTAGCGAAATCTCCAATGTTTTACAAATCATGCAATACCGGTTTACACTGTATATGTATTATATATGGCAGCACTCAGTCTAATCCTATATTTTGAACACGATCTTTAAAAACTGCCTGCTCATTTTTGGGGAAAATTCATGTAAAACAAAATTACACGTGTCTTTTTATTTTCAGTGTAGATCATACACCTGAATTTTTGAACCTGAAGTCGCCCTGCTTAGTGAAATCTGTAATGATGTATATATCACGTTATGACGTGCTACACTGTATGTGTATTATATATGACAGCGCGCTGTCCAATCCTATATTTTGAACACGATCTTTGAAATCTGCCTGCTCATTTCTGGGGCAAACTCGGGAAAAACAAAATTACACGTGTATTTTTATTTTCAGCGTAGATCATAGATCTGAATGTTTGAAACTGAAACAGCCCTGCGTAGCGAAATCCTCCCCTAAAAAAAATCCTAACGCACTTTAGCAATGAGCTCATGTACAAACCATATTACGAAGGCGGGGAGCTTGACCATATGTCACTGACTATGCCAGATGACTGGCTCATGCCACGCTTATAGGCAAGCCCGTAGAGCCTGCGTGGACAAAAATGAGTAGTGACATGAAATGGTCCTGGATTATGTTTGTCATAGTCAGTAAGTTTCGGTCTAGTTCACACCTTCGTGCATAGGTTTGTGCATGGGACCATTGTTAAAGCGCTTGAGGATTTTTCAAATCCTATATTTTGAACACGATCTTTGACATCTGGCTGCTCATTTCTGGGGCAAACTCACGAAAACAAAATTACACGTGTCTTTTTATTTTCAGTGTAGATCATATATCTGAATTTTTGAACCTCAAGTCGCCCTGCTTAACAAAATCTGCAATGTTTTACAAATCCTGCAATACCAGTTTACACTGTATGTGTATTATATATGGCAGCACGCAGTCTAATCCTATATTTTGAACACGATCTTTGAAAACTGCCTGCTCATTTCTGGGGAAAATTCAGGTAAAACAAAATTACACGTGTCTTTTTATTTTCAGTGTAGATCATACATCTGAATTTTTGAACCTGAAGTCGCCCTGCTTAGCGAAATATGCAATGTTTTACAAATTACTTTATGACGTGCTATACTGTATGTGTATTATATATGACAGCGCGCTGTCCAATCCTATATTTTCAACATGATCTTTGAAATCTGCCTGCTCATTTCTGGGTCAAACTCAGGAAAAACAAAATTACACGTGTCTTTTTATTTTCAGTGTAGATCATATATCTGAATTTTTGAACCCAAGTCGCCCTGCTTAGCGAAATCTCCAATGTTTTACAAATCATGCAATACCGGTTTACACTGTATATGTATTATATATGGCAGCACGCAGTCTAATCCTATATTTTGAACACGATCTTTGAAAACTGCCTGCTCATTTTTGGGGGAAATTCAGGTAAAACAAAATTACACGTGTCTTTTTATTTTCAGTGTAGATCATACATCTGAATTTTTGAACCTGAAGTCGCCCTGCTTAGCGAAATATGCAATGTTTTACAAATTACGTTATGACGTGCTATACTGTATGTGTATTTTATATGACAGCGCGCTGTCCAATCCTATATTTTCAACATGATCTTTGAAATCTGCCTGCTCATTTCTGGGGCAAACTCGGGAAAAACAAAATTACACGTGTATTTTTATTTTCAGCGTAGATCATAGATCTGAATGTTTGAAACTGAAACAGCCCTGCGTAGCGAAATCCTCCCCTAAAAAAAATCCTAACGCACTTTAGCAATGAGCTCATGTACAAACCATATTACGAAGGCGGGGAGCTTGACCATATGTCACTGACTATGCCAGATGACTGGCTCATGCCACGCTTATAGGCAAGCCCGTAGAGCCTGCGTGGACAAAAATGAGTAGTGACATGAAATGGTCCTGGATTATGTTTGTCATAGTCAGTAAGTTTCGGTCTAGTTCACACCTTCGTGCATAGGTTTGTGCATGGGACCATTGTTAAAGCGCTTGAGGATTTTTCAAATCCTATATTTTGAACACGATCTTTGACATCTGGCTGCTCATTTCTGGGGCAAACTCACGAAAACAAAATTACACGTGTCTTTTTATTTTCAGTGTAGATCATATATCTGAATTTTTGAACCTCAAGTCGCCCTGCTTAACAAAATCTGCAATGTTTTACAAATCCTGCAATACCAGTTTACACTGTATGTGTATTATATATGGCAGCACGCAGTCTAATCCTATATTTTGAACACGATCTTTGAAAACTGCCTGCTCATTTCTGGGGAAAATTCAGGTAAAACAAAATTACACGTGTCTTTTTATTTTCAGTGTAGATCATACATCTGAATTTTTGAACCTGAAGTCGCCCTGCTTAGCGAAATATGCAATGTTTTACAAATTACTTTATGACGTGCTATACTGTATGTGTATTATATATGACAGCGCGCTGTCCAATCCTATATTTTCAACATGATCTTTGAAATCTGCCTGCTCATTTCTGGGTCAAACTCAGGAAAAACAAAATTACACGTGTCTTTTTATTTTCAGTGTAGATCATATATCTGAATTTTTGAACCCAAGTCGCCCTGCTTAGCGAAATCTCCAATGTTTTACAAATCATGCAATACCGGTTTACACTGTATATGTATTATATATGGCAGCACGCAGTCTAATCCTATATTTTGAACACGATCTTTGAAAACTGCCTGCTCATTTTTGGGGGAAATTCAGGTAAAACAAAATTCCACATGTGATTTTTTATTTTCAGTGTAGATCATACACCTGAATTTTTGAACCTGAAGTCGCCCTGCTTAGTGAAATCTGTAATGATGTATATATCACGTTATGACGTGCTACACTGTATGTGTATTATATATGACAGCGCGCTGTCCAATCCTATATTTTGAACACGATCTTTGAAATCTGCCTGCTCATTTCTGCGGCAAACTCGGGAAAAACAAAATTACACGTGTCTTTTTATTTTCAGTGTAGATCATAGATCTGAATTATTGAAACTGAGACAGCCCTGCTTAGCGAAATCCTCCCCTAAAAAAAAAGCCTAAAGCGCTTTAGCAATGAGCTCATGTTCAAACCATATTACGAAGGCGAGGAGCTTGACCATATGTCACTGACTATGCCAGACGACTGGCTCATGCCACGCTTATAGGCAAGCCCGTAGAGCCTGCGTGGACAAAAATGAGTAGTGACATGAAATGGTCCTGGATTATGTTTGTCAAAGTCAGTAAGATTCGGTCTAGTTCACACCTTCGTGCATAGGTTTGTGCATGGGACAATTGTTAAAGCGCATGAGGATTTTTCAAATCCTATATTTTGAACACGATCTTTGACATCTGGCTGCTCATTTCTGGGGCAAACTCAGGAAAAAGAAAATTCACATGCCTTTTTATTTTCAGTCTAGATCATAGATCTGAATTTTTGACCCTAAAGTCGCCCTGCATAGCGAAATCTGCAATATTTTACAAAACATGCAATACCGGTTTACACTGTATGTGTATTATATATTGCAGCACGCAGTCTAATCCTATATTTTGAACACGATCTTTGAAAACTGCCTGCTCATTTCTGGGGAAAATTCAGGTAAAACAAAATTACACGTGTCTTTTTATTTTCAGTGTAGATCATACATCTGAATTTTTGAACCTGAAGTCGCCCTGCTTAGCGTAATATGCAATGTTTTACAAATTACGTTATGACGTGCTACACTGTATGTGTATTATATATGACAGCGCGCTGTCCATTCCTATATTTTGCACACGATCTTTGAAATCTGCCTGCTCATTTCTGGGGCAAACTCGGGAAAAACAAAATTACACGTGTCTTTTTATTTTCAGGGTAGATCATAGGTCTGAATGTTTGAAACTGAAACAGCCCTGCTTAGCGAAATCCTCCCCTAAAAAAATCCTAACGCACTTTAGCAATGAGCTCATGTACAAACCATATTACGAAGGCGGGGAGCTTGACCATATGTCACTGACTATGCCAGACGACTGGCTCATGCCACGCTTATAGGCAAGCCCGTAGAGCCTGCGTGGACAAAAATGAGTAGTGACATGAAATGGTCCTGGATTATGTTTGTCATAGTCAGTAAGATTCGGTCTAGTTCACACCTTCGTGCATAGGTTTGTGCATGGGACCATTGTTAAAGCGCTTGAGGATTTTTCAAATCCTATATTTTGAACACGATCTTTGACATCTGGCTGCTCATTTCTGGATCAAACTCAGGATAAGAAAATTACACGTGTCTTTTTATTTTCAGTGTAGATCATATATCTGAATTTTTGAACCTGAAGTCGCCCTGCTTAACGAAATCTGCAATGTTTTACAAATCCTGCAATACCGGTTTACACTGTATTTGTATTATATATGGCAGCACGCAGTCTAATCCTATATTTTGAACACGATCTTTGAAAACTGCCTGCTCATTTCTGGGGTAAATTCAGGTAAAACAAAATTACACGTGTCTTTTTATTTTCAGTGTAGATCATACATCTGAATTTTTGAACCTGAAGTCGCCCTGCTTAGCGTAATATGCAATGTTTTACAAATTACGTTATGACGTGCTACACTGTATGTGTATTATATATGACAGCGCGCTGTCCAATCCTATATTTTGAACATGATCTTTGAAATCTGCCCGCTCATTTCTGGGTCAAACTCAGGAAAAACAAAATTACACGTGTCTTTTTATTTTCAGTGTAGATCATATATCTGAATTTTTGAACCTGAAGTCGCCCTGCATAGCGAAATCTATAATGATTTATATATCATGTTATGACGTTCTATACTGTATGTGTATAAAAATATAACAGCACGCAGTCTAATCCTATATTTTGAACAAGATCTTTGAAAACTGCCTGCTCATTTCTGGGGAAAATTCAGGTAAAACAAAATTACACGTGTCTTTTTATTTTCAGTGTAGATCATACATCTGAATTTTTGAACCTGAAGTCGCCCTGCTTAGCGTAATATGCAATGTTTTACAAATTACGTTATGACGTGCTACACTGTATGTGTATTATATATGACAGCGCGCTGTCCAATCCTATATTTTGAACATGATCTTTGAAATCTGCCTGCTCATTTCTGGGTCAAACTCAGGAAAAACAAAATTACACGTGTCTTTTTATTTTCAGTGTAGATCATATATCTGAATTTTTGAAACCGAAGTCGCCCTGCTTAGCGAAATCTGTAATGATGTATATATCACGTTATGACGTGCTACACTGTATGTGTATTATATATGACAGCGCGCTGTCCAATCCTATATTTTGAACATGATCTTTGAAATCTGCCTGCTCATTTCTGGGTCAAACTCAGGAAAAACAAAATTACACGTGTTTTTTTTATTTTCAGTGTAGATCATATATCTGAATTTTTGAACCTGAAGTCGCCCTGCTTAACGAAATCTGCAATGTTTTACAAATCATGCAATACCGGTTTAAACTGTATGTGTATTATATATGGCAGCACGCAGTCTAATCCTATATTTTGAACACGATCTTTGAAAACTGCCTGCTCATTTCTGGGGAAAATTCAGGTAAAACAAAATTACAAGTGTCTTTTTATTTTCAGTGTAGATCATGCATCTGAATTTTTGAATCTGAAGTCGCCCTGCTTAGCGAAATATGCAATGTTTTAAAAATTACGTTATGACGTGCTACACTGTATGTGTATTATATATGACAGCACGCTGTCCAATCCTATATTTTGAACATGATCTTTGAAATCTGCCTGCTCATTTCTGTGGCAAACTCGGGAAAAACAAAATTACACATGTCTTTTTATTTTCAGTGTAGATCATAGATCTGAATGTTTGAAACTGAAACAGCCCTGCTTAGCGAAATCCTCCCCTAAAAAAAATCCTAACGCACTTTAGCAATGAGCTCATGTACAAACCATATTACGAAGGCGGGGAGCTTGACCATATGTCACTGACTATGCCAGACGACTGGCTCATGCCACGCTTATAGGCAAGCCCGTAGAGCCTGCGTGGACAAAAATGAGTAGTGACATGAAATGGTCCTGGATTATGTTTGTCATAGTCAGTAAGATTCGGTCTAGTTCACACCTTCGTGCATAGGTTTGTGCATGGGACCATTCTTAAAGCGCTTGAGGATTTTTCAAATCCTATATTTTGAACACGATCTTTGACATCTGGCTGCTCATTTCTGGGGCAAACTCAGGAAAAGAAAATTAAACGTGTCTTTTTATTTTCAGTGTAGATCATATATCTGAATTTTTGAACCTGAAGTCGCCCTGCTTAACGAAATCTGCAATGTTTTACAAATCCTGCAATACCGGTTTACACTGTAGGTGTATTATATATGGCAGCACGCAGTCTAATCCTATATTTTGAACACGATCTTTGAAAACTGCCTGCTCATTTCTGGGGTAAATTCAGGTAAAACAAAATTACACGTGTCTTTTTATTTTCAGTGTAGATCATACATCTGAATTTTTGAACCTGAAGTCGCCCTGCTTAGCGTAATATGCAATGTTTTACAAATTACGTTATGACGTGCTACACTGTATGTGTATTATATATGACAGCGCGCTGTCCAATCCTATATTTTGAACATGATCTTTGAAATCTGCCTGCTCATTTCTGGGTCAAACTCAGGAAAAACAAAATTACACGTGTCTTTTTATTTTCAGTATAGATCATATATCTGAATTTTTGAACCTGAAGTCGCCCTGCATAGCGAAATCTGTAATAATTTATATATCGTGTTATGACGTTCTATACTGTATGTGTATAATAATATAACAGCACGCAGTCTAATCCTATATTTTGAACACGATCTTTGAAAACTGCCTGCTCATTTCTGGGGAAAATTCAGGTAAAACAAAATTACACGTGTCTTTTTATTTTCAGTGTAGATCATACATCTATATTTTTGAACCTGAAGTCGCCCTGCTTAGCGTAATATGCAATGTTTTACAAATTACGTTATGACTTGCTACACTGTATGTGTATTATATATGACAGCGCGCTGTCCAATCCTATATTTTGAACATGATCTTTGAAATCTGCCTGCTCATTTCTGGGTCAAACTCAGGAAAAACAAAATTACACGTGTCTTTTTATTTTCAGTGTAGATCATATATCTGAATTTTTGAACCCGAAGTCGCCCTGCTTAGCGAAATCTGTAATGATGTATATATCACGTTATGACGTGCTACACTGTATGTGTATTATATATGACAGCGCGCTATCCAATCCTATATTTTGAACATGATCTTTGAAATCTGCCTGCTCATTTCTGGGTCAAACTCAGGAAAAAAAAAATTACACGTGTCTTTTTATTTTCAGTGTAGATCATATATCTGAATTTTTGAACCTGAAGTCGCCCTGCTTAACGAAATCTGCAATGTTTTACAAATCATGCAATACCGGTTTACACTGTATGTGTATTATATATGGCAGCACGCAGTCTAATCCTATATTTTGAACACGATCTTTGAAAACTGCCTGCTCATTTCTGGGGAAAATTCAGGTAAAACAAAATTACAAGTGTCTTTTTATTTTCAGTGTAGATCATGCATCTGAATTTTTGAATCTGAAGTCGCCCTGCTTAGCGAAATATGCAATGTTTTAAAAATTACGTTATGACGTGCTACACTGTATGTGTATTATATATGACAGCGCGCTGTCCAATCCTATATTTTGAACATGATCTTTGAAATCTGCCTGCTCATTTCTGTGGCAAACTCGGGAAAAACAAAATTACACATGTCTTTTTATTTTCAGTGTAGATCATAGATCTGAATGTTTGAAACTGAAACAGCCCTGCTTAGCGAAATCCTCCCCTAAAAAAAATCCTAACGCACTTTAGCAATGAGCTCATGTACAAACCATATTACGAAGGCGGGGAGCTTGACCATATGTCACTGACTATGCCAGACGACTGGCTCATGCCACGCTTATAGGCAAGCCCGTAGAGCCTGCGTGGACAAAAATGAGTAGTGACATGAAATGGTCCTGGATTATGTTTGTCATAGTCAGTAAGATTCGGTCTAGTTCACACCTTCGTGCATAGGTTTGTGCATGGGACCATTGTTAAAGCGCTTGAGGATTTTTCAAATCCTATATTTTGAACACGATCTTTGACATCTGGCTGCTCATTTCTGGGGCAAACTCAGGAAAAGAAAATTACACGTGTCTTTTTATTTTCAGTGTAGATCATATATCTGAATTTTTGAACCTGAAGTCGCCCTGCTTAACGAAATCTGCAATGTTTTACAAATCCTGCAATACCGGTTTACACTGTATGTGTATTATATATGGCAGCACGCAGTCTAATCCTATATTTTGAACACGATCTTTGAAAACTGCCCGCTCATTTCTGGGGTAAATTCAGGTAAAACAAAATTACACGTGTCTTTTTATTTTCAGTGTAGATCATACATCTGAATTTTTGAACCTGAAGTCGCCCTGCTTAGCGTAATATGCAATGTTTTACAAATTACGTTATGACGTGCTACACTGTATGTGTATTATATATGACAGCGCGCTGTCCAATCCTATATTTTGAACATGATCTTTGAAATCTGCCTGCTCATTTCTGGGTCAAACTCAGGGAAAACCAAATTACACGTGTCTTTTTATTTTCAGTAGAGATCATATATCTGAATTTTTGAACCTGAAGTCGCCCTGCATAGCGAAATCTGTAATAATTTATATATCGTGTTATGACGTTCTATACTGTATGTGTATAATAATATAACAGCACGCAGTCTAATCCTATATTTTGAACACGATCTTTGAAAACTGCCTGCTCATTTCTGGGGAAAATTCAGGTAAAACAAAATTACACGTGTCTTTTTATTTTCAGTGTAGATCATACATCTGAATTTTTGAACCTGAAGTCGCCCTGCTTAGCGTAATATGCAATGTTTTACAAATTACGTTATGACGTGCTACACTGTATGTGTATTATATATGACAGCGCGCTGTCCAATCCTATATTTTGAACATGATCTTTGAAATCTGCCTGCTCATTTCTGGGTCAAACTCAGGAAAAACAAAATTACACGTGTCTTTTTATTTACAGTGTAGATCATATATCTGAATTTTTGAACCCGAAGTCGCCCTGCTTAGCGAAATCTGTAATGATGTATATATCACGTTATGACGTGCTACACTGTATGTGTATTATATATGACAGCGCGCTTTCCAATCCTATATTTTGAACATGATCTTTGAAATCTGCCTGCTCATTTCTGGGTCAAACTCAGGAAAAACAAAATTACACGTGTCTTTTTATTTTCAGTGTAGATCATATATCTGAATTTTTGAACCTGAAGTCGCCCTGCTTAACGAAATCTGCAATGTTTTACAAATCATGTAATACCGGTTTACACTGTATGTGTATTATATATGGCAGCACGCAGTCTAATCCTATATTTTGAACACGATCTTTGAAAACTGCCTGCTCATTTCTGGGGAAAATTCAGGTAAAACAAAATTACACGTGTCTTTTTATTTTCAGTGTAGATCATATATCTGAATTTTTGAACCTGAAGTCGCCCTGCTTAACGAAATCTGCAATGTTTTACAAATCATGCAATACCGGTTTACACTGTATGTGTATTATATATGGCAGCACGCAGTCTAATCCTATATTTTGAACACGATCTTTGACATCTGGCTGCTCATTTCTGGGGAAAATTCAGGTAAAACAAAATTACACGTGTCTTTTTATTTTCAGTGTAGATCATACATCTGAATTTTTGAACCTGAAGTCGCCCTGCTTAGCGTAATATGCAATGTTTTACAAATTACGTTATGACGTGCTACACTGTATGTGTATTATATATGACAGCGCGCTGTCCAATCCTATATTTTGAACATGATCTTTGAAATCTGCCTGCTCATTTCTGGGTCAAACTCAGGAAAAACAAAATTACACGTGTCTTTTTATTTTCAGTGTAGATCATATATCTGAATTTTTGAACCTGAAGTCGCCCTGCTTAACGAAATCTGCAATGTTTTACAAATCATGCAATACCGGTTTACACTGTATGTGTATTATATATGGCAGCACGCAGTCTAATCCTATATTTTGAACACGATCTTTGAAAACTGCCTGCTCATTTCTGGGGAAAATTCAGGTAAAACAAAATTACACGTGTCTTTTTATTTTCAGTGTAGATCATGCATCTGAATTTTTGAATCTGAAGTCGCCCTGCTTAGCGAAATATGCAATGTTTTACAAATTACGTTATGACGTGCTACACTGTATGTGTATTATATATGACAGCGCGCTGTCCAATCCTATATTTTGCACACGATCTTTGAAATCTGCCTGCTCATTTCTGGGGCAAACTCGGGAAAAACAAAATTACACGTGTCTTTTTATTTTCAGGGTAGATCATAGGTCTGAATGTTTGAAACTGAAACAGCCCTGCTTAGCGAAATCCTCCCCTAAAAAAATCCTAACGCACTTTAGCAATGAGCTCATGTACAAACCATATTACGAAGGCGGGGAGCTTGACCATATGTCACTGACTATGCCAGACGACTGGCTCATGCCACGCTTATAGGCAAGCCCGTAGAGCCTGCGTGGACAAAAATGAGTAGTGACATGAAATGGTCCTGGATTATGTTTGTCATAGTCAGTAAGATTCGGTCTAGTTCACACCTTCGTGCATAGGTTTGTGCATGGGACCATTGTTAAAGCGCTTGAGGATTTTTCAAATCCTATATTTTGAACACGATCTTTGACATCTGGCTGCTCATTTCTGGATCAAACTCAGGATAAGAAAATTACACGTGTCTTTTTATTTTCAGTGTAGATCATATATCTGAATTTTTGAACCTGAAGTCGCCCTGCTTAACGAAATCTGCAATGTTTTACAAATCCTGCAATACCGGTTTACACTGTATTTGTATTATATATGGCAGCACGCAGTCTAATCCTATATTTTGAACACGATCTTTGAAAACTGCCTGCTCATTTCTGGGGTAAATTCAGGTAAAACAAAATTACACGTGTCTTTTTATTTTCAGTGTAGATCATACATCTGAATTTTTGAACCTGAAGTCGCCCTGCTTAGCGTAATATGCAATGTTTTACAAATTACGTTATGACGTGCTACACTGTATGTGTATTATATATGACAGCGCGCTGTCCAATCCTATATTTTGAACATGATCTTTGAAATCTGCCCGCTCATTTCTGGGTCAAACTCAGGAAAAACAAAATTACACGTGTCTTTTTATTTTCAGTGTAGATCATATATCTGAATTTTTGAACCTGAAGTCGCCCTGCATAGCGAAATCTATAATGATTTATATATCATGTTATGACGTTCTATACTGTATGTGTATAAAAATATAACAGCACGCAGTCTAATCCTATATTTTGAACACGATCTTTGAAAACTGCCTGCTCATTTCTGGGGAAAATTCAGGTAAAACAAAATTACACGTGTCTTTTTATTTTCAGTGTAGATCATACATCTCAATTTTTGAACCTGAAGTCGCCCTGCTTAGCGTAATATGCAATGTTTTACAAATTACGTTATGACGTGCTACACTGTATGTGTATTATATATGACAGCGCGCTGTCCAATCCTATATTTTGAACATGATCTTTGAAATCTGCCTGCTCATTTCTGGGTCAAACTCAGGAAAAACAAAATTACACGTGTCTTTTTATTTTCAGTGTAGATCATATATCTGAATTTTTGAAACCGAAGTCGCCCTGCTTAGCGAAATCTGTAATGATGTATATATCACGTTATGACGTGCTACACTGTATGTGTATTATATATGACAGCGCGCTGTCCAATCCTATATTTTGAACATGATCTTTGAAATCTGCCTGCTCATTTCTGGGTCAAACTCAGGAAAAACAAAATTACACGTGTTTTTTTTATTTTCAGTGTAGATCATATATCTGAATTTTTGAACCTGAAGTCGCCCTGCTTAACGAAATCTGCAATGTTTTACAAATCATGCAATACCGGTTTAAACTGTATGTGTATTATATATGGCAGCACGCAGTCTAATCCTATATTTTGAACACGATCTTTGAAAACTGCCTGCTCATTTCTGGGGAAAATTCAGGTAAAACAAAATTACAAGTGTCTTTTTATTTTCAGTGTAGATCATGCATCTGAATTTTTGAATCTGAAGTCGCCCTGCTTAGCGAAATATGCAATGTTTTAAAAATTACGTTATGACGTGCTACACTGTATGTGTATTATATATGACAGCACGCTGTCCAATCCTATATTTTGAACATGATCTTTGAAATCTGCCTGCTCATTTCTGTGGCAAACTCGGGAAAAACAAAATTACACATGTCTTTTTATTTTCAGTGTAGATCATAGATCTGAATGTTTGAAACTGAAACAGCCCTGCTTAGCGAAATCCTCCCCTAAAAAAAATCCTAACGCACTTTAGCAATGAGCTCATGTACAAACCATATTACGAAGGCGGGGAGCTTGACCATATGTCACTGACTATGCCAGACGACTGGCTCATGCCACGCTTATAGGCAAGCCCGTAGAGCCTGCGTGGACAAAAATGAGTAGTGACATGAAATGGTCCTGGATTATGTTTGTCATAGTCAGTAAGATTCGGTCTAGTTCACACCTTCGTGCATAGGTTTGTGCATGGGACCATTGTTAAAGCGCTTGAGGATTTTTCAAATCCTATATTTTGAACACGATCTTTGACATCTGGCTGCTCATTTCTGGGGCAAACTCAGGAAAAGAAAATTACACGTGTCTTTTTATTTTCAGTGTAGATCATATATCTGAATTTTTGAACCTGAAGTCGCCCTGCTTAACGAAATCTGCAATGTTTTACAAATCCTGCAATACCGGTTTACACTGTAGGTGTATTATATATGGCAGCACGCAGTCTAATCCTATATTTTGAACACGATCTTTGAAAACTGCCTGCTCATTTCTGGGGTAAATTCAGGTAAAACAAAATTACACGTGTCTTTTTATTTTCAGTGTAGATCATACCTCTGAATTTTTGAACCTGAAGTCGCCCTGCTTAGCGTAATATGCAATGTTTTACAAATTACGTTATGACTTGCTACACTGTATGTGTATTATATATGACAGCGCGCTGTCCAATCCTATATTTTGAACATGATCTTTGAAATCTGCCTGCTCATTTCTGGGTCAAACTCAGGAAAAACAAAATTACACGTGTCTTTTTATTTTCAGTATAGATCATATATCTGAATTTTTGAACCTGAAGTCGCCCTGCATAGCGAAATCTGTAATAATTTATATATCGTGTTATGACGTTCTATACTGTATGTGTATAATAATATAACAGCACGCAGTCTAATCCTATATTTTGAACACGATCTTTGAAAACTGCCTGCTCATTTCTGGGGAAAATTCAGGTAAAACAAAATTACACGTGTCTTTTTATTTTCAGTGTAGATCATACATCTATATTTTTGAACCTGAAGTCGCCCTGCTTAGCGTAATATGCAATGTTTTACAAATTACGTTATGACTTGCTACACTGTATGTGTATTATATATGACAGCGCGCTGTCCAATCCTATATTTTGAACATGATCTTTGAAATCTGCCTGCTCATTTCTGGGTCAAACTCAGGAAAAACAAAATTACACGTGTCTTTTTATTTTCAGTGTAGATCATATATCTGAATTTTTGAACCCGAAGTCGCCCTGCTTAGCGAAATCTGTAATGATGTATATATCACGTTATGACGTGCTACACTGTATGTGTATTATATATGACAGCGCGCTATCCAATCCTATATTTTGAACATGATCTTTGAAATCTGCCTGCTCATTTCTGGGTCAAACTCAGGAAAAACAAAATTACACGTGTCTTTTTATTTTCAGTGTAGATCATATATCTGAATTTTTGAACCTGAAGTCGCCCTGCTTAACGAAATCTGCAATGTTTTACAAATCATGCAATACCGGTTTACACTGTATGTGTATTATATATGGCAGCACGCAGTCTAATCCTATATTTTGAACACGATCTTTGAAAACTGCCTGCTCATTTCTGGGGAAAATTCAGGTAAAACAAAATTACACGTGTCTTTTTATTTTCAGTGTAGATCATATATCTGAATTTTTGAACCTGAAGTCGCCCTGCTTAACGAAATCTGCAATGTTTTACAAATCATGCAATACCGGTTTACACTGTATGTGTATTATATATGGCAACACGCAGTCTAATCCTATATTTTGAACATGATCTTTGAAATCTGCCTGCTCCTTTCTGGGTCAAACTCAGGAAAAACAAAATTACACGTGTCTTTTTATTTTCAGTGTAGATCATATATCTGAATTTTTGAAACCGAAGTCGCCCGGCTTAGCGAAATCTGTAATGATGTATATATCACGTTATGACGTGCTACACTGTATGTGTATTATATATGACAGCGCGCTGTCCAATCCTATATTTTGAACATGATCTTTGAAATCTGCCTGCTCATTTCTGGGTCAAACTCAGGAAAAACAAAATTACACGTGTCTTTTTATTTTCAGTGTAGATCATATATCTGAATTTTTGAACCTGAAGTCGCCCTGCTTAACGAAATCTGCAATGTTTTACAAATCATGCAATACCGGTTTACACTGTATGTGTATTATATATGGCAGCACGCAGTCTAATCCTATATTTTGAACACGATCTTTGAAAACTGCCTGCTCATTTCTGGGGAAAATTCAGGTAAAACAAAATTACACGTGTCTTTTTATTTTCAGTGTAGATCATACATCTGAATTTTTGAACCTGAAGTCGCCCTGCTTAGCGTAATATGCAATGTTTTACAAATTACGTTATGACGTGCTACACTGTATGTGTATTATATATGACAGCGCGCTGTCCAATCCTATATTTTGAAAATTATCTTTGAAATCTGCCTGCTCATTTCTGGGTCAAACTCAGGAAAAACAAAATTACACGTGTCTTTTTATTTTCAGTATAGATCATATATCTGAATTTTTGAACCTGAAGTCGCCCTGCATAGCGAAATCTGTAATAATTTATATATCGTGTTATGACGTTCTATACTGTATGTGTATAATAATATAACAGCACGCAGTCTAATCCTATATTTTGAACACGATCTTTGAAAACTGCCTGCTCATTTCTGGGGAAAATTCAGGTAAAACAAAATTACACGTGTCTTTTTATTTTCAGTGTAGATCATACATCTGAATTTTTGAACCTGAAGTCGCCCTGCTTAGCGTAATATGCAATGTTTTACAAATTATGTTATGACGTGCTACACTGTATGTGTATTATATATGACAGCGCGCTGTCCAATCCTATATTTTGAACACGATCTTTGAAAACTGCCTGCTCATTTCTGGGGAAAACTCGGGAAAAACAAAATTACACGTGTCTTTTTATTTTCAGTGTAGATCATAGATCTGAATGTTTGAAACTGAAACAGCCCTGCTAAGCGAAATCCTCCCCTAAAAAAAATCCTAACGCACTTTAGCAATGAGCTCATGTACAAACCATATTACGAAGGCGGGGAGCTTGACCATATGTCACTGACTATGCCAGACGACTGGCTCATGCCACGCTTATAGGCAAGCCCGTAGAGCCTGCGTGGACAAAAATGAGTAGTGACATGAAATGGTCCTGGATTATGTTTGTCATAGTCAGTAAGATTCGGTCTAGTTCACACCTTCGTGCATAGGTTTGTGCATGGGACCATTGTTAAAGCGCTTGAGGATTTTTCAAATCCTATATTTTGAACACGATCTTTGACATCTGGCTGCTCATTTCTGGGGCAAACTCAGGAAAAGAAAATTACACGTGTCTTTTTATTTTCAGTGTAGATCATATATCTGAATTTTTGAACCTGAAGTCGCCCTGCTTAACGAAATCTGCAATGTTTTACAAATCCTGCAATACCGGTTTACACTGTATGTGTATTATATATGGCAGCACGCAGTCTAATCCTATATTTTGAACACGATCTTTGAAAACTGCCTGCTCATTTCTGGGGTAAATTCAGGTAAAACAAAATTACACGTGTCTTTTTATTTTCAGTGTAGATCATACATCTGAATTTTTGAACCTGAAGTCGCCCTGCTTAGCGTAATATGCAATGTTTTACAAATTACGTTATGACGTGCTACACTGTATGTGTATTATATATGACAGCGCGCTGTCCAATCCTATATTTTGAACATGATCTTTGAAATCTGCCTGCTCATTTCTGGGTCAAACTCAGGGAAAACCAAATTACACGTGTCTTTTTATTTTCAGTAGAGATCATATATCTGAATTTTTGAACCTGAAGTCGCCCTGCATAGCGAAATCTGTAATAATTTATATATCGTGTTATGACGTTCTATACTGTATGTGTATAATAATATAACAGCACGCAGTCTAATCCTATATTTTGAACACGATCTTTGAAAACTGCCTGCTCATTTCTGGGGAAAATTCAGGTAAAACAAAATTACACGTGTCTTTTTATTTTCAGTGTAGATCATACATCTGAATTTTTGAACCTGAAGTCGCCCTGCTTAGCGTAATATGCAATGTTTTACAAATTACGTTATGACGTGCTACACTGTATGTGTATTATATATGACAGCGCGCTGTCCAATCCTATATTTTGAACATGATCTTTGAAATCTGCCTGCTCATTTCTGGGTCAAACTCAGGAAAAACAAAATTACACGTGTCTTTTTATTTTCAGTGTAGATCATATATCTGAATTTTTGAACCCGAAGTCGCCCTGCTTAGCGAAATCTGTAATGATGTATATATCACGTTATGACGTGCTACACTGTATGTGTATTATATATGACAGCGCGCTTTCCAATCCTATATTTTGAACATGATCTTTGAAATCTGCCTGCTCATTTCTGGGTCAAACTCAGGAAAAACAAAATTACACGTGTCTTTTTATTTTCAGTGTAGATCATATATCTGAATTTTTGAACCTGAAGTCGCCCTGCTTAACGAAATCTGCAATGTTTTACAAATCATATAATACCGGTTTACACTGTATGTGTATTATATATGGCAGCACGCAGTCTAATCCTATATTTTGAACACGATCTTTGAAAACTGCCTGCTCATTTCTGGGGAAAATTCAGGTAAAACAAAATTACACGTGTCTTTTTATTTTCAGTGTAGATCATATATCTGAATTTTTGAACCTGAAGTCGCCCTGCTTAACGAAATCTGCAATGTTTTACAAATCATGCAATACCGGTTTACACTGTATGTGTATTATATATGGCAACACGCAGTCTAATCCTATATTTTGAACATGATCTTTGAAATCTGCCTGCTCCTTTCTGGGTCAAACTCAGGAAAAACAAAATTACACGTGTCTTTTTATTTTCAGTGTAGATCATATATCTGAATTTTTGAAACCGAAGTCGCCCGGCTTAGCGAAATCTGTAATGATGTATATATCACGTTATGACGTGCTACACTGTATGTGTATTATATATGACAGCGCGCTGTCCAATCCTATATTTTGAACATGATCTTTGAAATCTGCCTGCTCATTTCTGGGTCAAACTCAGGAAAAACAAAATTACACGTGTCTTTTTATTTTCAGTGTAGATCATATATCTGAATTTTTGAACCTGAAGTCGCCCTGCTTAACGAAATCTGCAATGTTTTACAAATCATGCAATACCGGTTTACACTGTATGTGTATTATATATGGCAGCACGCAGTCTAATCCTATATTTTGAACACGATCTTTGAAAACTGCCTGCTCATTTCTGGGGAAAATTCAGGTAAAACAAAATTACACGTGTCTTTTTATTTTCAGTGTAGATCATACATCTGAATTTTTGAACCTGAAGTCGCCCTGCTTAGCGTAATATGCAATGTTTTACAAATTACGTTATGACGTGCTACACTGTATGTGTATTATATATGACAGCGCGCTGTCCAATCCTATATTTTGAAAATTATCTTTGAAATCTGCCTGCTCATTTCTGGGTCAAACTCAGGAAAAACAAAATTACACGTGTCTTTTTATTTTCAGTATAGATCATATATCTGAATTTTTGAACCTGAAGTCGCCCTGCATAGCGAAATCTGTAATAATTTATATATCGTGTTATGACGTTCTATACTGTATGTGTATAATAATATAACAGCACGCAGTCTAATCCTATATTTTGAACACGATCTTTGAAAACTGCCTGCTCATTTCTGGGGAAAATTCAGGTAAAACAAAATTACACGTGTCTTTTTATTTTCAGTGTAGATCATACATCTGAATTTTTGAACCTGAAGTCGCCCTGCTTAGCGTAATATGCAATGTTTTACAAATTATGTTATGACGTGCTACACTGTATGTGTATTATATATGACAGCGCGCTGTCCAATCCTATATTTTGAACACGATCTTTGAAAACTGCCTGCTCATTTCTGGGGAAAATTCAGGTAAAACAAAATTACACGTGTCTTTTTATTTTCAGTGTAGATCATGCATCTGAATTTTTGAAACTGAAGTCGCCCTGCTTAACGAAATCTGCAATGTTTTACAAATCATGCAATACCGGTTTACACTGTATGTGTATTATATATGGCAACACGCAGTCTAATCCTATATTTTGAACATGATCTTTGAAATCTGCCTGCTCATTTCTGGGTCAAACTCAGGAAAAACAAAATTACACGTGTCTTTTTATTTTCAGTGTAGATCATATATCTGAATTTTTGAAACCGAAGTCGCCCTGCTTAGCGAAATCTGTAATGATGTATATATCACGTTATGACGTGCTACACTGTATGTGTATTATATATGACAGCGCGCTGTCCAATCCTATATTTTGAACATGATCTTTGAAAACTGCCTGCTCATTTCTGGGGAAAATTCAGGTAAAACAAAATTACACGTGTCTTTTTATTTTCAGTGTAGATCATGCATCTGAATTTTTGAATCTGAAGTCGCCCTGCTTAGCGAAATATGCAATGTTTTAAAAATTACGTTATGACGTGCTACACTGTATGTGTATTATATATGACAGCGCGCTGTCCAATCCTATATTTTGAACATGATCTTTGAAATCTGCCTGCTCATTTCTGTGGCAAACTCGGGAAAAACAAAATTACACGTGTCTTTTTATTTTCAGTGTAGATCATAGATCTGAATGTTTGAAACTGAAACAGCCCTGCTAAGCGAAATCCTCCCCTAAAAAAAATCCTAACGCACTTTAGCAATGAGCTCATGTACAAACCATATTACGAAGGCGGGGAGCTTGACCATATGTCACTGACTATGCCAGACGACTGGCTCATGCCACGCTTATAGTCAAGCCCGTAGAGCCTGCGTGGACAAAAATGAGTAGTGACATGAAATGGTCCTGGATTATGTTTGTCATAGTCAGTAAGATTCGGTCTAGTTCACACCTTCGTGCATAGGTTTGTGCATGGGACCATTGTTAAAGCGCTTGAGGATTTTTTCAAATCCTATATTTTGAACACGATCTTTGACATCTGGCTGCTCATTTCTGGGGCAAACTCAGGAAAAGAAAATTACACGTGTCTTTTTATTTTCAGTGTAGATCATATATCTGAATTTTTGAACCTGAAGTCGCCCTGCATAGCGAAATCTGTAATAATTTATATATCGTGTTATGACGTTCTATACTGTATGTGTATAATAATATAACAGCACGCAGTCTAATCCTATATTTTGAACACGATCTTTGAAAACTGCCTGCTCATTTCTGGGGAAAATTCAGGTAAAACAAAATTACACGTGTCTTTTTATTTTCAGTGTAGATCATACATCTGAATTTTTGAACCTGAAGTCGCCCTGCTTAGCGTAATATGCAATGTTTTACAAATTACGTTATGACGTGCTACACTGTATGTGTATTATATATGACAGCGCGCTGTCCAATCCTATATTTTGAACATGATCTTTGAAATCTGCATGCTCATTTCTGGGTCAAACTCAGGAAAAACAAAATTACACGTGTCTTTTTATTTTCAGTGTAGATCATATATCTGAATTTTTGAACCCGAAGTCGCCCTGCTTAGCGAAATCTGTAATGATGTATATATCACGTTATGACGGGCTACACTGTATGTGTATTATATATGACAGCGCGCTTTCCAATCCTATATTTTGAACATGATCTTTGAAATCTGCCTGCTCATTTCTGGGTCAAACTCAGGAAAAACAAAATTACACGTGTCTTTTTATTTTCAGTGTAGATCATATATCTGAATTTTTGAACCTGAAGTCGCCCTGCTTAACGAAATCTGCAATGTTTTACAAATCATGCAATACCGGTTTACACTGTATGTGTATTATATATGGCAGCACGCAGTCTAATCCTATATTTTGAACACGATCTTTGAAAACTGCCTGCTCATTTCTGGGGAAAATTCAGGTAAAACAAAATTACACGTGTCTTTTTTATTTTCAGTGTAGATCATGCATCTGAATTTTTGAAACTGAAGTCGCCCTGCTTAACGAAATCTGCAATGTTTTACAAATCATGCAATACCGGTTTACACTGTATGTGTATTATATATGGCAACACGCAGTCTAATCCTATATTTTGAACATGATCTTTGAAATCTGCCTGCTCATTTCTGGGTCAAACTCAGGAAAAACAAAATTACACGTGTCTTTTTATTTTCAGTGTAGATCATATATCTGAATTTTTGAAACCGAAGTCGCCCTGCTTAGCGAAATCTGTAATGATGTATATATCACGTTATGACGTGCTACACTGTATGTGTATTATATATGACAGCGCGCTGTCCAATCCTATATTTTGAACATGATCTTTGAAATCTGCCTGCTCATTTCTGGGTCAAACTCAGGAAAAACAAAATTACACGTGTCTTTTTATTTTCAGTGTAGATCATATATCTGAATTTTTGAACCTGAAGTCGCCCTGCTTAACGAAATCTGCAATGTTTTACAAATCATGCAATACCGGTTTACACTGTATGTGTATTATATATGGCAGCACGCAGTCTAATCCTATATTTTGAACACGATCTTTGAAAACTGCCTGCTCATTTCTGGGGAAAATTCAGGTAAAACAAAATTACACGTGTGTTTTTATTTTCAGTGTAGATCATGCATCTGAATTTTTGAATCTGAAGTCGCCCTGCTTAGCGAAATATGCAATGTTTTAAAAATTACGTTATGACGTGCTACACTGTATATGTATTATATATGACAGCGCGCTGTCCAATCCTATATTTTGAACATGATCTTTGAAATCTGCCTGCTCATTTCTGTGGCAAACTCGGGAAAAACAAAATTACACGTGTCTTTTTATTTTCAGTGTAGATCATAGATCTGAATGTTTGAAACTGAAACAGCCCTGCTAAGCGAAATCCTCCCCTAAAAAAAATCCTAACGCACTTTAGCAATGAGCTCATGTACAAACCATATTACGAAGGCGGGGAGCTTGACCATATGTCACTGACTATGCCAGACGACTGGCTCATGCCACGCTTATAGTCAAGCCCGTAGAGCCTGCGTGGACAAAAATGAGTAGTGACATGAAATGGTCCTGGATTATGTTTGTCATAGTCAGTAAGATTCGGTCTAGTTCACACCTTCGTGCATAGGTTTGTGCATGGGACCATTGTTAAAGCGCTTGAGGATTTTTTCAAATCCTATATTTTGAACACGATCTTTGACATCTGGCTGCTCATTTCTGGGGCAAACTCAGGAAAAGAAAATTACACGTGTCTTTTTATTTTCAGTGTAGATCATATATCTGAATTTTTGAACCTGAAGTCGCCCTGCATAGCGAAATCTGTAATAATTTATATATCGTGTTATGACGTTCTATACTGTATGTGTATAATAATATAACAGCACGCAGTCTAATCCTATATTTTGAACACGATCTTTGAAAACTGCCTGCTCATTTCTGGGGAAAATTCAGGTAAAACAAAATTACACGTGTCTTTTTATTTTCAGTGTAGATCATACATCTGAATTTTTGAACCTGAAGTCGCCCTGCTTAGCGTAATATGCAATGTTTTACAAATTACGTTATGACGTGCTACACTGTATGTGTATTATATATGACAGCGCGCTGTCCAATCCTATATTTTGAACATGATCTTTGAAATCTGCATGCTCATTTCTGGGTCAAACTCAGGAAAAACAAAATTACACGTGTCTTTTTATTTTCAGTGTAGATCATATATCTGAATTTTTGAACCCGAAGTCGCCCTGCTTAGCGAAATCTGTAATGATGTATATATCACGTTATGACGGGCTACACTGTATGTGTATTATATATGACAGCGCGCTTTCCAATCCTATATTTTGAACATGATCTTTGAAATCTGCCTGCTCATTTCTGGGTCAAACTCAGGAAAAACAAAATTACACGTGTCTTTTTATTTTCAGTGTAGATCATATATCTGAATTTTTGAACCTGAAGTCGCCCTGCTTAACGAAATCTGCAATGTTTTACAAATCATGCAATACCGGTTTACACTGTATGTGTATTATATATGGCAGCACGCAGTCTAATCCTATATTTTGAACACGATCTTTGAAAACTGCCTGCTCATTTCTGGGGAAAATTCAGGTAAAACAAAATTACACGTGTCTTTTTTATTTTCAGTGTAGATCATGCATCTGAATTTTTGAAACTGAAGTCGCCCTGCTTAACGAAATCTGCAATGTTTTACAAATCATGCAATACCGGTTTACACTGTATGTGTATTATATATGGCAACACGCAGTCTAATCCTATATTTTGAACATGATCTTTGAAATCTGCCTGCTCATTTCTGGGTCAAACTCAGGAAAAACAAAATTACACGTGTCTTTTTATTTTCAGTGTAGATCATATATCTGAATTTTTGAAACCGAAGTCGCCCTGCTTAGCGAAATCTGTAATGATGTATATATCACGTTATGACGTGCTACACTGTATGTGTATTATATATGACAGCGCGCTGTCCAATCCTATATTTTGAACATGATCTTTGAAATCTGCCTGCTCATTTCTGGGTCAAACTCAGGAAAAACAAAATTACACGTGTCTTTTTATTTTCAGTGTAGATCATATATCTGAATTTTTGAACCTGAAGTCGCCCTGCTTAACGAAATCTGCAATGTTTTACAAATCATGCAATACCGGTTTACACTGTATGTGTATTATATATGGCAGCACGCAGTCTAATCCTATATTTTGAACACGATCTTTGAAAACTGCCTGCTCATTTCTGGGGAAAATTCAGGTAAAACAAAATTACACGTGTGTTTTTATTTTCAGTGTAGATCATGCATCTGAATTTTTGAATCTGAAGTCGCCCTGCTTAGCGAAATATGCAATGTTTTAAAAATTACGTTATGACGTGCTACACTGTATGTGTATTATATATGACAGCGCGCTGTCCAATCCTATATTTTGAACATGATCTTTGAAATCTGCCTGCTCATTTCTGTGGCAAACTCGGGAAAAACAAAATTACACGTGTCTTTTTATTTTCAGTGTAGATCATAGATCTGAATGTTTGAAACTGAAACAGCCCTGCTTAGCGAAATCCTCCCCTAAAAAAAATCCTAACGCACTTTAGCAATGAGCTCATGTACAAACCATATTACGAAGGCGGGGAGCTTGACCATATGTCACTGACTATGCCAGACGACTGGCTCATGCCACGCTTATAGGCAAGCCCGTAGAGCCTGCGTGGACAAAAATGAGTAGTGACATGAAATGGTCCTGGATTATGTTTGTCATAGTCAGTAAGATTCGGTCTAGTTCACACCTTCGTGCATAGGTTTGTGCATGGGACCATTGTTAAAGCGCTTGAGGATTTTTCAAATCCTATATTTTGAACACGATCTTTGACATCTGGCTGCTCATTTCTGGGGCAAACTCAGGAAAAGAAAATTACACGTGTCTTTTTATTTTCAGTGTAGATCATATATCTGAATTTTTGAACCTGAAGTCGCCCTGCTTAACGAAATCTGCAATGTTTTACAAATCCTGCAATACCGGTTTACACTGTATGTGTATTATATATGGCAGCACGCAGTCTAATCCTATATTTTGAACACGATCTTTGAAAACTGCCTGCTCATTTCTGGGGTAAATTCAGGTAAAACAAAATTACACGTGTCTTTTTATTTTCAGTGTAGATCATACATCTGAATTTTTGAACCTGAAGTCGCCCTGCTTAGCGTAATATGCAATGTTTTACAAATTACGTTATGACGTGCTACACTGTATGTGTATTATATATGACAGCGCGCTGTCCAATCCTATATTTTGAACATGATCTTTGAAATCTGCCTGCTCATTTCTGGGTCAAACTCAGGGAAAACCAAATTACACGTGTCTTTTTATTTTCAGTAGAGATCATATATCTGAATTTTTGAACCTGAAGTCGCCCTGCATAGCGAAATCTGTAATAATTTATATATCGTGTTATGACGTTCTATACTGTATGTGTATAATAATATAACAGCACGCAGTCTAATCCTATATTTTGAACACGATCTTTGAAAACTGCCTGCTCATTTCTGGGGAAAATTCAGGTAAAACAAAATTACACGTGTCTTTTTATTTTCAGTGTAGATCATACATCTGAATTTTTGAACCTGAAGTCGCCCTGCTTAGCGTAATATGCAATGTTTTACAAATTACGTTATGACGTGCTACACTGTATGTGTATTATATATGACAGCGCGCTGTCCAATCCTATATTTTGAACATGATCTTTGAAATCTGCCTGCTCATTTCTGGGTCAAACTCAGGAAAAACAAAATTACACGTGTCTTTTTATTTTCAGTGTAGATCATATATCTGAATTTTTGAACCCGAAGTCGCCCTGCTTAGCGAAATCTGTAATGATGTATATATCACGTTATGACGTGCTACACTGTATGTGTATTATATATGACAGCGCGCTTTCAAATCCTATATTTTGAACATGATCTTTGAAATCTGCCTGCTCATTTCTGGGTCAAACTCAGGAAAAACTAAATTACACGTGTCTTTTTATTTTCAGTGTAGATCATATATCTGAATTTTTGAACCTGAAGTCGCCCTGCTTAACGAAATCTGCAATGTTTTACAAATCATGTAATACCGGTTTACACTGTATGTGTATTATATATGGCAGCACGCAGTCTAATCCTATATTTTGAACACGATCTTTGAAAACTGCCTGCTCATTTCTGGGGAAAATTCAGGTAAAACAAAATTACACGTGTCTTTTTATTTTCAGTGTAGATCATATATCTGAATTTTTGAACCTGAAGTCGCCCTGCTTAACGAAATCTGCAATGTTTTACAAATCATGCAATACCGGTTTACACTGTATGTGTATTATATATGGCAACACGCAGTCTAATCCTATATTTGGAACATGATCTTTGAAATCTGCCTGCTCATTTCTGGGTCAAACTCAGGAAAAACAAAATTACACGTGTCTTTTTATTTTCAGTGTAGATCATATATCTGAATTTTTGAAACCGAAGTCGCCCGGCTTAGCGAAATCTGTAATGATGTATATATCACGTTATGACGTGCTACACTGTATGTGTATTATATATGACAGCGCGCTGTCCAATCCTATATTTTGAACATGATCTTTGAAATCTGCCTGCTCATTTCTGGGTCAAACTCAGGAAAAACAAAATTACACGTGTCTTTTTATTTTCAGTGTAGATCATATATCTGAATTTTTGAACCTGAAGTCGCCCTGCTTAACGAAATCTGCAATGTTTTACAAATCATGCAATACCGGTTTACACTGTATGTGTATTATATATGGCAGCACGCAGTCTAATCCTATATTTTGAACACGATCTTTGAAAACTGCCTGCTCATTTCTGGGGAAAATTCAGGTAAAACAAAATTACACGTGTCTTTTTATTTTCAGTGTAGATCATACATCTGAATTTTTGAACCTGAAGTCGCCCTGCTTAGCGTAATATGCAATGTTTTACAAATTACGTTATGACGGGCTACACTGTATGTGTATTATATATGACAGCGCGCTGTCCAATCCTATATTTTGAACATGATCTTTGAAATCTGCATGCTCATTTCTGGGTCAAACTCAGGAAAAACAAAATTACACGTGTCTTTTTATTTTCAGTGTAGATCATATATCTGAATTTTTGAACCCGAAGTCGCCCTGCTTAGCGAAATCTGTAATGATGTATATATCACGTTATGACGGGCTACACTGTATGTGTATTATATATGACAGCGCGCTTTCCAATCCTATATTTTGAACATGATCTTTGAAATCTGCCTGCTCATTTCTGGGTCAAACTCAGGAAAAACAAAATTACACGTGTCTTTTTATTTTCAGTGTAGATCATATATCTGAATTTTTGAACCTGAAGTCGCCCTGCTTAACGAAATCTGCATTGTTTTACAAATCATGCAATACCGGTTTACACTGTATGTGTATTATATATGGCAGCACGCAGTCTAATCCTATATTTTGAACACGATCTTTGAAAACTGCCTGCTCATTTCTGGGGAAAATTCAGGTAAAACAAAATTACACGTGTCTTTTTTATTTTCAGTGTAGATCATGCATCTGAATTTTTGAAACTGAAGTCGCCCTGCTTAACGAAATCTGCAATGTTTTACAAATCATGCAATACCGGTTTACACTGTATGTGTATTATATATGGCAACACGCAGTCTAATCCTATATTTTGAACATGATCTTTGAAATCTGCCTGCTCATTTCTGGGTCAAACTCAGGAAAAACAAAATTACACGTGTCTTTTAATTTTCAGTGTAGATCATACATCTGAATTTTTGAACCTGAAGTCGCCCTGCTTAGCGTAATATGCAATGTTTTACAAATTACGTTATGACGTGCTACACTGTATGTGTATTATATATGACAGCGCGCTGTCCAATCCTATATTTTGAACATGATCTTTGAAATCTGCCTGCTCATTTCTGGGTCAAACTCAGGGAAAACCAAATTACACGTGTCTTTTTATTTTCAGTAGAGATCATATATCTGAATTTTTGAACCTGAAGTCGCCCTGCATAGCGAAATCTGTAATAATTTATATATCGTGTTATGACGTTCTATACTGTATGTGTATAATAATATAACAGCACGCAGTCTAATCCTATATTTTGAACACGATCTTTGAAAACTGCCTGCTCATTTCTGGGGAAAATTCAGGTAAAACAAAATTACACGTGTCTTTTTATTTTCAGTGTAGATCATACATCTGAATTTTTGAACCTGAAGTCGCCCTGCTTAGCGTAATATGCAATGTTTTACAAATTACGTTATGACGTGCTACACTGTATGTGTATTATATATGACAGCGCGCTGTCCAATCCTATATTTTGAACATGATCTTTGAAATCTGCCTGCTCATTTCTGGGTCAAACTCAGGAAAAACAAAATTACACGTGTCTTTTTATTTTCAGTGTAGATCATACATCTGAATTTTTGAACCTGAAGTCGCCCTGCTTAGCGTAATTTGCAATGTTTTACAAATTACGTTATGACGTGCTACACTGTATGTGTATTATATATGACAGCGCGCTGTCCAATCCTATATTTTGAAAATGATCTTTGAAATCTGCCTGCTCATTTCTGGGTCAAACTCAGGAAAAACAAAATTACACGTGTCTTTTTATTTTCAGTATAGATCATATATCTGAATTTTTGAACCTGAAGTCGCCCTGCATAGCGAAATCTGTAATAATTTATATATCGTGTTATGACGTTCTATACTGTATGTGTATAATAATATAACAGCACGCAGTCTAATCCTATATTTTGAACACGATCTTTGAAAACTGCCTGCTCATTTCTGGGGAAAATTCAGGTAAAACAAAATTACACGTGTCTTTTTATTTTCAGTGTAGATCATACAGCTGAATCTTTGAACCTGAAGTCGCCCTGCTTAGCGTAATATGCAATGTTTTACAAATTATGTTATGACGTGCTACACTGTATGTGTATTATATATGACAGCGCGCTGTCCAATCCTATATTTTGAACACGATCTTTGAAAACTGCCTGCTCATTTCTGGGGAAAATTCAGGTAAAACAAAATTACACGTGTCTTTTTATTTTCAGTGTAGATCATGCATCTGAATTTTTGAAACTGAAGTCGCCCTGCTTAACGAAATCTGCAATGTTTTACAAATCATGCAATACCGGTTTACACTGTATGTGTATTATATATGGCAACACGCAGTCTAATCCTATATTTTGAACACGATCTTTGAAAACTGCCTGCTCATTTCTGGGGAAAATTCAGGTAAAACAAAATTACACGTGTCTTTTTATTTTCAGTGTAGATCATGCATCTGAATTTTTGAACCTGAAGTCGCCCTGCTTAGCGTAATATGCAATGTTTTACAAATTACGTTATGACGTGCTACACTGTATGTGTATTATATATGACAGCGCGCTGTCCAATCCTATATTTTGAACATGATCTTTGAAATCTGCCTGCTCATTTCTGGGTCAAACTCAGGGAAAACCAAATTACACGTGTCTTTTTATTTTCAGTAGAGATCATATATCTGAATTTTTGAACCTGAAGTCGCCCTGCATAGCGAAATCTGTAATAATTTATATATCGTGTTATGACGTTCTATACTGTATGTGTATAATAATATAACAGCACGCAGTCTAATCCTATATTTTGAACACGATCTTTGAAAACTGCCTGCTCATTTCTGGGGAAAATTCAGGTAAAACAAAATTACACGTGTCTTTTTATTTTCAGTGTAGATCATACATCTGAATTTTTGAACCTGAAGTCGCCCTGCTTAGCGTAATATGCAATGTTTTACAAATTACGTTATGACGTGCTACACTGTATGTGTATTATATATGACAGCGCGCTGTCCAATCCTATATTTTGAACATGATCTTTGAAATCTGCCTGCTCATTTCTGGGTCAAACTCAGGAAAAACAAAATTACACGTGTCTTTTTATTTTCAGTGTAGATCATACATCTGAATTTTTGAACCTGAAGTCGCCCTGCTTAGCGTAATTTGCAATGTTTTACAAATTACGTTATGACGTGCTACACTGTATGTGTATTATATATGACAGCGCGCTGTCCAATCCTATATTTTGAAAATGATCTTTGAAATCTGCCTGCTCATTTCTGGGTCAAACTCAGGAAAAACAAAATTACACGTGTCTTTTTATTTTCAGTATAGATCATATATCTGAATTTTTGAACCTGAAGTCGCCCTGCATAGCGAAATCTGTAATAATTTATATATCGTGTTATGACGTTCTATACTGTATGTGTATAATAATATAACAGCACGCAGTCTAATCCTATATTTTGAACACGATCTTTGAAAACTGCCTGCTCATTTCTGGGGAAAATTCAGGTAAAACAAAATTACACGTGTCTTTTTATTTTCAGTGTAGATCATACAGCTGAATCTTTGAACCTGAAGTCGCCCTGCTTAGCGTAATATGCAATGTTTTACAAATTATGTTATGACGTGCTACACTGTATGTGTATTATATATGACAGCGCGCTGTCCAATCCTATATTTTGAACACGATCTTTGAAAACTGCCTGCTCATTTCTGGGGAAAATTCAGGTAAAACAAAATTACACGTGTCTTTTTATTTTCAGTGTAGATCATGCATCTGAATTTTTGAAACTGAAGTCGCCCTGCTTAACGAAATCTGCAATGTTTTACAAATCATGCAATACCGGTTTACACTGTATGTGTATTATATATGGCAACACGCAGTCTAATCCTATATTTTGAACACGATCTTTGAAAACTGCCTGCTCATTTCTGGGGAAAATTCAGGTAAAACAAAATTACACGTGTCTTTTTATTTTCAGTGTAGATCATGCATCTGAATTTTTGAAACTGAAGTCGCCCTGCTTAACGAAATCTGCAATGTTTTACAAATCATGCAATACCGGTTTACACTGTATGTGTATTATATATGGCAACACGCAGTCTAATCCTATATTTTGAACATGATCTTTGAAATCTGCCTGCTCATTTCTGTGGCAAACTCGGGAAAAACAAAATTACACTTGTCTTTTTATTTTCAGTGTAGATCATAGATCTGAATGTTTGAAACTGAAACAGCCCTGCTAAGCGAAATCCTCCCCTAAAAAAAATCCTAACGCACTTTAGCAATGAGCTCATGTACAAACCATATTACGAAGGCGGGGAGCTTGACCATATGTCACTGACTATGCCAGACGACTGGCTCATGCCCCGCTTATAGTCAAGCCCGTAGAGCCTGCGTGGACAAAAATGAGTAGTGACATGAAATGGTCCTGGATTATGTTTGTCATAGTCAGTAAGATTCGGTCTAGTTCACACCTTCGTGCATAGGTTTGTGCATGGGACCATTGTTAAAGCGCTTGAGGATTTTTCAAATCCTATATTTTGAACACGATCTTTGACATCTGGCTGCTCATTTCTGGGGCAAACTCAGGAAAAGAAAATTACACGTGTCTTTTTATTTTCAGTGTAGATCATATATCTGAATTTTTGAACCTGAAGTCGCCCTGCATAGCGAAATCTGTAATAATTTATATATCGTGTTATGACGTTCTATACTGTATGTGTATAATAATATAACAGCACGCAGTCTAATCCTATATTTTGAACACGATCTTTGAAAACTGCCTGCTCATTTCTGGGGAAAATTCAGGTAAAACAAAATTACACGTGTCTTTTTATTTTCAGTGTAGATCATACATCTGAATTTTTGAACCTGAAGTCGCCCTGCTTAGCGTAATATGCAATGTTTTACAAATTACGTTATGACGTGCTTCACTGTATGTGTATTATATATGACAGCGCGCTGTCCAATCCTATATTTTGAACATGATCTTTGAAATCTGCATGCTCATTTCTGGGTCAAACTCAGGAAAAACAAAATTACACGTGTCTTTTTATTTTCAGTGTAGATCATATATCTGAATTTTTGAACCCGAAGTCGCCCTGCTTAGCGAAATCTGTAATGATGTATATATCACGTTATGACGGGCTACACTGTATGTGTATTATATATGACAGCGCGCTTTCCAATCCTATATTTTGAACATGATCTTTGAAATCTGCCTGCTCATTTCTGGGTCAAACTCAGGAAAAACAAAATTACACGTGTCTTTTTATTTTCAGTGTAGATCATATATCTGAATTTTTGAACCTGAAGTCGCCCTGCTTAACGAAATCTGCAATGTTTTACAAATCATGCAATACCGGTTTACACTGTATGTGTATTATATATGGCAGCACGCAGTCTAATCCTATATTTTGAACACGATCTTTGAAAACTGCCTGCTCATTTCTGGGGAAAATTCAGGTAAAACAAAATTACACGTGTCTTTTTATTTTCAGTGTAGATCATGCATCTGAATTTTTGAAACTGAAGTCGCCCTGCTTAACGAAATCTGCAATGTTTTACAAATCATGCAATACCGGTTTACACTGTATGTGTATTATATATGGCAACACGCAGTCTAATCCTATATTTTGAACATGATCTTTGAAATCTGCCTGCTCATTTCTGGGTCAAACTCAGGAAAAACAAAATTACACGTGTCTTTTTATTTTCAGTGTAGATCATATATCTGAATTTTTGAAACCGAAGTCGCCCTGCTTAGCGAAATCTGTAATGATGTATATATCACGTTATGACGTGCTACACTGTATGTGTATTATATATGACAGCGCGCTGTCCAATCCTATATTTTGAACATGATCTTTGAAATCTGCCTGCTCATTTCTGGGTCAAACTCAGGAAAAACAAAATTACACGTGTCTTTTTATTTTCAGTGTAGATCATATATCTGAATTTTTGAACCTGAAGTCGCCCTGCTTAACGAAATCTGCAATGTTTTACAAATCATGCAATACCGGTTTACACTGTATGTGTATTATATATGGCAGCACGCAGTCTAATCCTATATTTTGAACACGATCTTTGAAAACTGCCTGCTCATTTCTGGGGAAAATTCAGGTAAAACAAAATTACACGTGTGTTTTTATTTTCAGTGTAGATCATGCATCTGAATTTTTGAATCTGAAGTCGCCCTGCTTAGCGAAATATGCAATGTTTTAAAAATTACGTTATGACGTGCTACACTGTATGTGTATTATATATGACAGCGCGCTGTCCAATCCTATATTTTGAACATGATCTTTGAAATCTGCCTGCTCATTTCTGTGGCAAACTCGGGAAAAACAAAATTACACGTGTCTTTTTATTTTCAGTGTAGATCATAGATCTGAATGTTTGAAACTGAAACAGCCCTGCTAAGCGAAATCCTCCCCTAAAAAAAATCCTAACGCACTTTAGCAATGAGCTCATGTACAAACCATATTACGAAGGCGGGGAGCTTGACCATATGTCACTGACTATGCCAGACGACTGGCTCATGCCACGCTTATAGTCAAGCCCGTAGAGCCTGCGTGGACAAAAATGAGTAGTGACATGAAATGGTCCTGGATTATGTTTGTCATAGTCAGTAAGATTCGGTCTAGTTCACACCTTCGTGCATAGGTTTGTGCATGGGACCATTGTTAAAGCGCTTGAGGATTTTTCAAATCCTATATTTTGAACACGATCTTTGACATCTGGCTGCTCATTTCTGGGGCAAACTCAGGAAAAGAAAATTACACGTGTCTTTTTATTTTCAGTGTAGATCATATATCTGAATTTTTGAACCTGAAGTCGCCCTGCATAGCGAAATCTGTAATAATTTATATATCGTGTTATGACGTTCTATACTGTATGTGTATAATAATATAACAGCACGCAGTCTAATCCTATATTTTGAACACGATCTTTGAAAACTGCCTGCTCATTTCTGGGGAAAATTCAGGTAAAACAAAATTACACGTGTCTTTTTATTTTCAGTGTAGATCATACATCTGAATTTTTGAACCTGAAGTCGCCCTGCTTAGCGTAATATGCAATGTTTTACAAATTACGTTATGACGTGCTACACTGTATGTGTATTATATATGACAGCGCGCTGTCCAATCCTATATTTTGAACATGATCTTTGAAATCTGCCTGCTCATTTCTGGGTCAAACTCAGGAAAAACAAAATTACACGTGTCTTTTTATTTTCAGTGTAGATCATATATCTGAATTTTTGAACCTGAAGTCGCCCTGCTTAACGAAATCTGCAATGTTTTACAAATCATGCAATACCGGTTTACACTGTATGTGTATTATATATGGCAGCACGCAGTCTAATCCTATATTTTGAACACGATCTTTGAAAACTGCCTGCTCATTTCTGGGTCAAACTCAGGAAAAACAAAATTACACGTGTCTTTTTATTTTCAGTGTAGATCATATATCTGAATTTTTGAAACCGAAGTCGCCCTGCTTAGCGAAATCTGTAATGATGTATATATCACGTTATGACGTGCTACACTGTATGTGTATTATATATGACAGCGCGCTGTCCAATCCTATATTTTGAACATGATCTTTGAAATCTGCCTGCTCATTTCTGGGTCAAACTCAGGAAAAACAAAATTACACGTGTCTTTTTATTTTCAGTGTAGATCATATATCTGAATTTTTGAACCTGAAGTCGCCCTGCTTAACGAAATCTGCAATGTTTTACAAATCATGCAATACCGGTTTACACTGTATGTGTATTATATATGGCAGCACGCAGTCTAATCCTATATTTTGAACACGATCTTTGAAAACTGCCTGCTCATTTCTGGGGAAAATTCAGGTAAAACAAAATTACACGTGTCTTTTTATTTTCAGTGTAGATCATACATCTGAATTTTTGAACCTGAAGTCGCCCTGCTTAGCGTAATATGCAATGTTTTACAAATTACGTTATGACGTGCTACACTGTATGTGTATTATATATGACAGCGCGCTGTCCAATCCTATATTTTGAAAATGATCTTTGAAATCTGCCTGCTCATTTCTGGGTCAAACTCAGGAAAAACAAAATTACACGTGTCTTTTTATTTTCAGTATAGATCATATATCTGAATTTTTGAACCTGAAGTCGCCCTGCATAGCGAAATCTGTAATAATTTATATATCGTGTTATGACGTTCTATACTGTATGTGTATAATAATATAACAGCACGCAGTCTAATCCTATATTTTGAACACGATCTTTGAAAACTGCCTGCTCATTTCTGGGGAAAATTCAGGTAAAACAAAATTACACGTGTCTTTTTATTTTCAGTGTAGATCATACAGCTGAATCTTTGAACCTGAAGTCGCCCTGCTTAGCGTAATATGCAATGTTTTACAAATTATGTTATGACGTGCTACACTGTATGTGTATTATATATGACAGCGCGCTGTCCAATCCTATATTTTGAACACGATCTTTGAAAACTGCCTGCTCATTTCTGGGGAAAATTCAGGTAAAACAAAATTACACGTGTCTTTTTATTTTCAGTGTAGATCATGCATCTGAATTTTTGAAACTGAAGTCGCCCTGCTTAACGAAATCTGCAATGTTTTACAAATCATGCAATACCGGTTTACACTGTATGTGTATTATATATGGCAACACGCAGTCTAATCCTATATTTTGAACACGATCTTTGAAAACTGCCTGCTCATTTCTGGGGAAAATTCAGGTAAAACAAAATTACACGTGTCTTTTTATTTTCAGTGTAGATCATGCATCTGAATTTTTGAAACTGAAGTCGCCCTGCTTAACGAAATCTGCAATGTTTTACAAATCATGCAATACCGGTTTACACTGTATGTGTATTATATATGGCAACACGCAGTCTAATCCTATATTTTGAACATGATCTTTGAAATCTGCCTGCTCATTTCTGTGGCAAACTCGGGAAAAACAAAATTACACGTGTCTTTTTATTTTCAGTGTAGATCATAGATCTGAATGTTTGAAACTGAAACAGCCCTGCTAAGCGAAATCCTCCCCTAAAAAAAATCCTAACGCACTTTAGCAATGAGCTCATGTACAAACCATATTACGAAGGCGGGGAGCTTGACCATATGTCACTGACTATGCCAGACGACTGGCTCATGCCACGCTTATAGTCAAGCCCGTAGAGCCTGCGTGGACAAAAATGAGTAGTGACATGAAATGGTCCTGGATTATGTTTGTCATAGTCAGTAAGATTCGGTCTAGTTCACACCTTCGTGCATAGGTTTGTGCATGGGACCATTGTTAAAGCGCTTGAGGATTTTTCAAATCCTATATTTTGAACACGATCTTTGACATCTGGCTGCTCATTTCTGGGGCAAACTCAGGAAAAGAAAATTACACGTGTCTTTTTATTTTCAGTGTAGATCATATATCTGAATTTTTGAACCTGAAGTCGCCCTGCATAGCGAAATCTGTAATAATTTATATATCGTGTTATGACGTTCTATACTGTATGTGTATAATAATATAACAGCACGCAGTCTAATCCTATATTTTGAACACGATCTTTGAAAACTGCCTGCTCATTTCTGGGGAAAATTCAGGTAAAACAAAATTACACGTGTCTTTTTATTTTCAGTGTAGATCATACATCTGAATTTTTGAACCTGAAGTCGCCCTGCTTAGCGTAATATGCAATGTTTTACAAATTACGTTATGACGTGCTACACTGTATGTGTATTATATATGACAGCGCGCTGTCCAATCCTATATTTTGAACATGATCTTTGAAATCTGCATGCTCATTTCTGGGTCAAACTCAGGAAAAACAAAATTACACGTGTCTTTTTATTTTCAGTGTAGATCATATATCTGAATTTTTGAACCCGAAGTCGCCCTGCTTAGCGAAATCTGTAATGATGTATATATCACGTTATGACGGGCTACACTGTATGTGTATTATATATGACAGCGCGCTTTCCAATCCTATATTTTGAACATGATCTTTGAAATCTGCCTGCTCATTTCTGGGTCAAACTCAGGAAAAAAAAAAATTACACGTGTCTTTTTATTTTCAGTGTAGATCATATATCTGAATTTTTGAACCTGAAGTCGCCCTGCCTAACGAAATCTGCAATGTTTTACAAATCATGCAATACCGGTTTACACTGTATGTGTATTATATATGGCAGCACGCAGTCTAATCCTATATTTTGAACACGATCTTTGAAAACTGCCTGCTCATTTCTGGGGAAAATTCAGGTAAAACAAAATTACACGTGTCTTTTTATTTTCAGTGTAGATCATGCATCTGAATTTTTGAAACTGAAGTCGCCCTGCTTAACGAAATCTGCAATGTTTTACAAATCATGCAATACCGGTTTACACTGTATGTGTATTATATATGGCAACACGCAGTCTAATCCTATATTTTGAACATGATCTTTGAAATCTGCCTGCTCATTTCTGGGTCAAACTCAGGAAAAACAAAATTACACGTGTCTTTTTATTTTCAGTGTAGATCATATATCTGAATTTTTGAAACCGAAGTCGCCCTGCTTAGCGAAATCTGTAATGATGTATATATCACGTTATGACGTGCTACACTGTATGTGTATTATATATGACAGCGCGCTGTCCAATCCTATATTTTGAACATGATCTTTGAAATCTGCCTGCTCATTTCTGGGTCAAACTCAGGAAAAACAAAATTACACGTGTCTTTTTATTTTCAGTGTAGATCATATATCTGAATTTTTGAACCTGAAGTCGCCCTGCTTAACGAAATCTGCAATGTTTTACAAATCATGCAATACCGGTTTACACTGTATGTGTATTATATATGGCAGCACGCAGTCTAATCCTATATTTTGAACACGATCTTTGAAAACTGCCTGCTCATTTCTGGGGAAAATTCAGGTAAAACAAAATTACACGTGTGTTTTTATTTTCAGTGTAGATCATGCATCTGAATTTTTGAATCTGAAGTCGCCCTGCTTAGCGAAATATGCAATGTTTTAAAAATTACGTTATGACGTGCTACACTGTATGTGTATTATATATGACAGCGCGCTGTCCAATCCTATATTTTGAACATGATCTTTGAAATCTGCCTGCTCATTTCTGTGGCAAACTCGGGAAAAACAAAATTACACGTGTCTTTTTATTTTCAGTGTAGATCATAGATCTGAATGTTTGAAACTGAAACAGCCCTGCTAAGCGAAATCCTCCCCTAAAAAAAATCCTAACGCACTTTAGCAATGAGCTCATGTACAAACCATATTACGAAGGCGGGGAGCTTGACCATATGTCACTGACTATGCCAGACGACTGGCTCATGCCACGCTTATAGTCAAGCCCGTAGAGCCTGCGTGGACAAAAATGAGTAGTGACATGAAATGGTCCTGGATTATGTTTGTCATAGTCAGTAAGATTCGGTCTAGTTCACACCTTCGTGCATAGGTTTGTGCATGGGACCATTGTTAAAGCGCTTGAGGATTTTTCAAATCCTATATTTTGAACACGATCTTTGACATCTGGCTGCTCATTTCTGGGGCAAACTCAGGAAAAGAAAATTACACGTGTCTTTTTATTTTCAGTGTAGATCATATATCTGAATTTTTGAACCTGAAGTCGCCCTGCATAGCGAAATCTGTAATAATTTATATATCGTGTTATGACGTTCTATACTGTATGTGTATAATAATATAACAGCACGCAGTCTAATCCTATATTTTGAACACGATCTTTGAAAACTGCCTGCTCATTTCTGGGGAAAATTCAGGTAAAACAAAATTACACGTGTCTTTTTATTTTCAGTGTAGATCATACATCTGAATTTTTGAACCTGAAGTCGCCCTGCTTAGCGTAATATGCAATGTTTTACAAATTACGTTATGACGTGCTACACTGTATGTGTATTATATATGACAGCGCGCTGTCCAATCCTATATTTTGAACATGATCTTTGAAATCTGCCTGCTCATTTCTGGGTCAAACTCAGGAAAAACAAAATTACACGTGTCTTTTTATTTTCAGTGTAGATCATATATCTGAATTTTTGAACCTGAAGTCGCCCTGCTTAACGAAATCTGCAATGTTTTACAAATCATGCAATACCGGTTTACACTGTATGTGTATTATATATGGCAGCACGCAGTCTAATCCTATATTTTGAACACGATCTTTGAAAACTGCCTGCTCATTTCTGGGTCAAACTCAGGAAAAACAAAATTACACGTGTCTTTTTATTTTCAGTGTAGATCATATATCTGAATTTTTGAAACCGAAGTCGCCCTGCTTAGCGAAATCTGTAATGATGTATATATCACGTTATGACGTGCTACACTGTATGTGTATTATATATGACAGCGCGCTGTCCAATCCTATATTTTGAACATGATCTTTGAAATCTGCCTGCTCATTTCTGGGTCAAACTCAGGAAAAACAAAATTACACGTGTCTTTTTATTTTCAGTGTAGATCATATATCTGAATTTTTGAACCTGAAGTCGCCCTGCTTAACGAAATCTGCAATGTTTTACAAATCATGCAATACCGGTTTACACTGTATGTGTATTATATATGGCAGCACGCAGTCTAATCCTATATTTTGAACACGATCTTTGAAAACTGCCTGCTCATTTCTGGTGAAAATTCAGGTAAAACAAAATTACACGTGTCTTTTTATTTTCAGTGTAGATCATGCATCTGAATTTTTGAATCTGAAGTCGCCCTGCTTAGCGAAATATGCAATGTTTTAAAAATTACGTTATGACGTGCTACACTGTATGTGTATTATATATGACAGCGCGCTGTCCAATCCTATATTTTGAACATGATCTTTGAAATCTGCCTGCTCATTTCTGTGGCAAACTCGGGAAAAACAAAATTACACGTGTCTTTTTATTTTCAGTGTAGATCATAGATCTGAATGTTTGAAACTGAAACAGCCCTGCTAAGCGAAATCCTCCCCTAAAAAAAATCCTAACGCACTTTAGCAATGAGCTCATGTACAAACCATATTACGAAGGCGGGGAGCTTGACCATATGTCACTGACTATGCCAGACGACTGGCTCATGCCACGCTTATAGGCAAGCCCGTAGAGCCTGCGTGGACAAAAATGAGTAGTGACATGAAATGGTCCTGGATTATGTTTGTCATAGTCAGTAAGATTCGGTCTAGTTCACACCTTCGTGCATAGGTTTGTGCATGGGACCATTGTTAAAGCGCTTGAGGATTTTTCAAATCCTATATTTTGAACACGATCTTTGACATCTGGCTGCTCATTTCTGGGGCAAACTCAGGAAAAGAAAATTACACGTGTCTTTTTATTTTCAGTGTAGATCATATATCTGAATTTTTGAACCTAAATTCGCCCTGCTTAACGAAATCTGCAATGTTTTACAAATCCTGCAATACCGGTTTACACTGTATGTGTATTATATATGGCAGCACGCAGTCTAATCCTATATTTTGAACACGATCTTTGAAAACTGCCTGCTCATTTCTGGGGTAAATTCAGGTAAAACAAAATTACACGTGTCTTTTTATTTTCAGTGTAGATCATACATCTGAATTTTTGAACCTGAAGTCGCCCTGCTTAGCGTAATATGCAATGTTTTACAAATTACGTTATGACGTGCTACACTGTATGTGTATTTTATATGACAGCGCGCTGTCCAATCCTATATTTTGAACATGATCTTTGAAATCTGCCCGCTCATTTCTGGGTCAAACTCAGGAAAAACAAAATTACACGTGTCTTTTTATTTTCAGTGTAGATCATATATCTGAATTTTTGAACCTGAAGTCGCCCTGCATAGCGAAATCTATAATGATTTATATATCATGTTATGACGTTCTATACTGTATGTGTATAAAAATATAACAGCACGCAGTCTAATCCTATATTTTGAACACGATCTTTGAAAACTGCCTGCTCATTTCTGGGGGAAATTCAGGTAAAACAAAATTACACGTGTCTTTTTATTTTCAGTGTAGATCATACATCTGAATTTTTGAACCTGAAGTCGTCCTTTTTATTTTCAGTGTAGATCATATATCTGAATTTTTGAACCTGAAGTCGCCCTGCTTAACGAAATCTGCAATGTTTTACAAATCCTGCAATACCGGTTTACACTGTATGTGTATTATATATGGCAGCACGCAGTCTAATCCTATATTTTGAACACGATCTTTGAAAACTGCCTGCTCATTTCTGGGGTAAATTCAGGTAAAACAAAATTACACGTGTCTTTTTATTTTCAGTGTAGATCATACATCTGAATTTTTGAACCTGAAGTCGCCCTGCTTAACGAAATCTGCAATGTTTTACAAATCATGCAATACCGGTTTACACTGTATGTGTATTATATATGGCAACACGCAGTCTAATCCTATATTTTGAACATGATCTTTGAAATCTGCCTGCTCATTTCTGGGTCAAACTCAGGAAAAACAAAATTACACGTGTCTTTTTATTTTCAGTGTAGATCATATATCTGAATTTTTGAACCTGAAGTCGCCCTGCATAGCGAAATCTGTAATAATTTATATATCGTGTTTTGACGTTCTATACTGTATGTGTATAATAATATAACAGCACGCAGTCTAATCCTATATTTTGAACACGATCTTTGAAAACTGCCTGCTCATTTCTGGGGAAAATTCAGGTAAAACAAAATTACACGTGTCTTTTTATTTTCAGTGTAGATCATACATCTGAATTTTTGAACCTGAAGTCGCCCTGCTTAGCGTAATATGCAATGTTTTACAAATTACGTTATGACGTGCTACACTGTAATAGTATTATATATGACAGCGCGCTGTCCAATCCTATATTTTGAACATGATCTTTGAAATCTGCCTGCTCATTTCTGGGTCAAACTCAGGAAAAACAAAATTACACGTGTCTTTTTATTTTCAGTGTAGATCATATATCTGAATTTTTGAACCTGAAGTCGCCCTGCTTAACGAAATCTGCAATGTTTTACAAATCATGCAATACCGGTTTACACTGTATGTGTATTATATATGGCAGCACGCAGTCTAATCCTATATTTTGAACACGATCTTTGAAAACTGCCTGCTCATTTCTGGGGAAAATTCAGGTAAAACAAAATTACACGTGTCTTTTTATTTTCAGTGTAGATTATGCATCTGAATTTTTGAATCTGAAGTCGCCCTGCTTAGCGAAATATGCAATGTTTTAAAAATTACGTTATGACGTGCTTCCATGTATGTGTATTATATATGACAGCGCGCTGTCCAATCCTATATTTTGAACATGATCTTTGAAATCTGCCTGCTCATTTCTGTGGCAAACTCGGGAAAAACAAAATTACACGTGTCTTTTTATTTTCAGTGTAGATCATAGATCTGAATGTTTGAAACTGAAACAGCCCTGCTTAGCGAAATCCTCCCCTAAAAAAAATCCTAACGCACTTTAGCAATGAGCTCATGTACAAACCATATTACGAAGGCGGGGAGCTTGACCATATGTCGCTGACTATGCCAGACGACTGGCTCATGCCACGCTTATAGGCAAGCCCGTAGAGCCTGCGTGGACAAAAATGAGTAGTGACATGAAATGGTCCTGGATTATGTTTGTCATAGTCAGTAAGATTCGGTCTAGTTCACACCTTCGTGCATAGGTTTGTGCATGGGACCATTGTTAAAGCGCTTGAGGATTTTTCAAATCCTATATTTTGAACACGATCTTTGACATCTGGCTGCTCATTTCTGGGGCAAACTCAGGAAAAGAAAATTACACGTGTCTTTTTATTTTCAGTGTAGATCATATATCTGAATTTTTGAACCTGAAGTCGCCCTGCTTAACGAAATCTGCAATGTTTTACAAATCCTGCAATACCGGTTTACACTGTATGTGTATTATATATGGCAGCACGCAGTCTAATCCTATATTTTGAACACGATCTTTGAAAACTGCCTGCTCATTTCTGGGGTAAATTCAGGTAAAACAAAATTACACGTGTCTTTTTATTTTCAGTGTAGATCATACATCTGAATTTTTGAACCTGAAGTCGCCCTGCTTAGCGTAATATGCAATGTTTTACAAATTACGTGATGACGTGCTACACTGTATGTGTATTATATATGACAGCGCGCTGTCCAATCCTATATTTTGAACATGATCTTTGAAATCTGCCTGCTCATTTCTGGGTCAAACTCAGGAAAAACAAAATTACACGTGTCTTTTTATTTTCAGTGTAGATCATATATCTGAATTTTTGAACCTGAAGTCGCCCTGCATAGCGAAATCTGTAATAATTTATATATCGTGTTATGACGTTCTATACTGTATGTGTATAATAATATAACAGCACGCAGTCTAATCCTATATTTTGAACACGATCTTTGAAAACTGCCTGCTCATTTCTGGGGAAAATTCAGGTAAAACAAAATTACACGTGTCTTTTTATTTTCAGTGTAGATCATACATCTGAATTTTTGAACCTGAAGTCGTCCTTTTTATTTTCAGTGTAGATCATATATCTGAATTTTTGAACCTGAAGTCGCCCTGCTTAACGAAATCTGCAATGTTTTACAAATCCTGCAATACCGGTTTACACTGTATGTGTATTATATATGGCAGCACGCAGTCTAATCCTATATTTTGAACACGATCTTTGAAAACTGCCTGCTCATTTCTGGGGTAAATTCAGGTAAAACAAAATTACACGTGTCTTTTTATTTTCAGTGTAGATCATACATCTGAATTTTTGAACCTGAAGTCGCCCTGCTTAACGAAATCTGCAATGTTTTACAAATCATGCAATACCGGTTTACACTGTATGTGTATTATATATGGCAACACGCAGTCTAATCCTATATTTTGAACATGATCTTTGAAATCTGCCTGCTCATTTCTGGGTCAAACTCAGGAAAAACAAAATTACACGTGTCTTTTTATTTTCAGTGTAGATCATATATCTGAATTTTTGAACCTGAAGTCGCCCTGCATAGCGAAATCTGTAATAATTTATATATCGTGTTATGACGTTCTATACTGTATGTGTATAATAATATAACAGCACGCAGTCTAATCCTATATTTTGAACACGATCTTTGAAAACTGCCTGCTCATTTCTGGGGAAAATTCAGGTAAAACAAAATTACACGTGTCTTTTTATTTTCAGTGTAGATCATACATCTGAATTTTTGAACCTGAAGTCGCCCTGCTTAGCGTAATATGCAATGTTTTACAAATTACGTTATGACGTGCTACACTGTAATAGTATTATATATGACAGCGCGCTGTCCAATCCTATATTTTGAACATGATCTTTGAAATCTGCCTGCTCATTTCTGGGTCAAACTCAGGAAAAACAAAATTACACGTGTCTTTTTATTTTCAGTGTAGATCATATATCTGAATTTTTGAACCTGAAGTCGCCCTGCTTAACGAAATCTGCAATGTTTTACAAATCATGCAATACCGGTTTACACTGTATGTGTATTATATATGGCAGCACGCAGTCTAATCCTATATTTTGAACACGATCTTTGAAAACTGCCTGCTCATTTCTGGGGAAAATTCAGGTAAAACAAAATTACACGTGTCTTTTTATTTTCAGTGTAGATTATGCATCTGAATTTTTGAATCTGAAGTCGCCCTGCTTAGCGAAATATGCAATGTTTTAAAAATTACGTTATGACGTGCTTCCATGTATGTGTATTATATATGACAGCGCGCTGTCCAATCCTATATTTTGAACATGATCTTTGAAATCTGCCTGCTCATTTCTGTGGCAAACTCGGGAAAAACAAAATTACACGTGTCTTTTTATTTTCAGTGTAGATCATAGATCTGAATGTTTGAAACTGAAACAGCCCTGCTTAGCGAAATCCTCCCCTAAAAAAAATCCTAACGCACTTTAGCAATGAGCTCATGTACAAACCATATTACGAAGGCGGGGAGCTTGACCATATGTCGCTGACTATGCCAGACGACTGGCTCATGCCACGCTTATAGGCAAGCCCGTAGAGCCTGCGTGGACAAAAATGAGTAGTGACATGAAATGGTCCTGGATTATGTTTGTCATAGTCAGTAAGATTCGGTCTAGTTCACACCTTCGTGCATAGGTTTGTGCATGGGACCATTGTTAAAGCGCTTGAGGATTTTTCAAATCCTATATTTTGAACACGATCTTTGACATCTGGCTGCTCATTTCTGGGGCAAACTCAGGAAAAGAAAATTACACGTGTCTTTTTATTTTCAGTGTAGATCATATATCTGAATTTTTGAACCTGAAGTCGCCCTGCTTAACGAAATCTGCAATGTTTTACAAATCCTGCAATACCGGTTTACACTGTATGTGTATTATATATGGCAGCACGCAGTCTAATCCTATATTTTGAACACGATCTTTGAAAACTGCCTGCTCATTTCTGGGGTAAATTCAGGTAAAACAAAATTACACGTGTCTTTTTATTTTCAGTGTAGATCATACATCTGAATTTTTGAACCTGAAGTCGCCCTGCTTAGCGTAATATGCAATGTTTTACAAATTACGTGATGACGTGCTACACTGTATGTGTATTATATATGACAGCGCGCTGTCCAATCCTATATTTTGAACATGATCTTTGAAATCTGCCTGCTCATTTCTGGGTCAAACTCAGGAAAAACAAAATTACACGTGTCTTTTTATTTTCAGTGTAGATCATATATCTGAATTTTTGAACCTGAAGTCGCCCTGCATAGCGAAATCTGTAATAATTTATATATCGTGTTATGACGTTCTATACTGTATGTGTATAATAATATAACAGCACGCAGTCTAATCCTATATTTTGAACACGATCTTTGAAAACTGCCTGCTCATTTCTGGGGAAAATTCAGGTAAAACAAAATTACACGTGTCTTTTTATTTTCAGTGTAGATCATACATCTGAATTTTTGAACCTGAAGTCGCCCTGCTTAGCGTAATTTATGCAATGTTTTACAAATTACGTTATGACGTGCTACACTGTAATAGTATTATATATGACAGCGCGCTGTCCAATCCTATATTTTGAACATGATCTTTGAAATCTGCCTGCTCATTTCTGGGTCAAACTCAGGAAAAACAAAATTACACGTGTCTTTTTATTTTCAGTGTAGATCATATATCTGAATTTTTGAACCTGAAGTCGCCCTGCTTAACGAAATCTGCAATGTTTTACAAATCATGCAATACCGGTTTACACTGTATGTGTATTATATATGGCAGCACGCAGTCTAATCCTATATTTTGAACACGATCTTTGAAAACTGCCTGCTCATTTCTGGGGAAAATTCAGGTAAAACAAAATTACACGTGTCTTTTTATTTTCAGTGTAGATTATGCATCTGAATTTTTGAATCTGAAGTCGCCCTGCTTAGCGAAATATGCAATGTTTTAAAAATTACGTTATGACGTGCTTCCATGTATGTGTATTATATATGACAGCGCGCTGTCCAATCCTATATTTTGAACATGATCTTTGAAATCTGCCTGCTCATTTCTGTGGCAAACTCGGGAAAAACAAAATTACACGTGTCTTTTTATTTTCAGTGTAGATCATAGATCTGAATGTTTGAAACTGAAACAGCCCTGCTTAGCGAAATCCTCCCCTAAAAAAAATCCTAACGCACTTTAGCAATGAGCTCATGTACAAACCATATTACGAAGGCGGGGAGCTTGACCATATGTCGCTGACTATGCCAGACGACTGGCTCATGCCACGCTTATAGGCAAGCCCGTAGAGCCTGCGTGGACAAAAATGAGTAGTGACATGAAATGGTCCTGGATTATGTTTGTCATAGTCAGTAAGATTCGGTCTAGTTCACACCTTCGTGCATAGGTTTGTGCATGGGACCATTGTTAAAGCGCTTGAGGATTTTTCAAATCCTATATTTTGAACACAATCTTTGACATCTGGCTGCTCATTTCTGGGGCAAACTCAGGAAAAGAAAATTACACGTGTCTTTTTATTTTCAGTGTAGATCATATATCTGAATTTTTGAACCTGAAGTCGCCCTGCTTAACGAAATCTGCAATGTTTTACAAATCCTGCAATACCGGTTTACACTGTATGTGTATTATATATGGCAGCACGCAGTCTAATCCTATATTTTGAACACGATCTTTGAAAACTGCCTGCTCATTTCTGGGGTAAATTCAGGTAAAACAAAATTACACGTGTCTTTTTATTTTCAGTGTAGATCATACATCTGAATTTTTGAACCTGAAGTCGCCCTGCTTAGCGTAATATGCAATGTTTTACAAATTACGTGATGACGTGCTACACTGTATGTGTATTATATATGACAGCGCGCTGTCCAATCCTATATTTTGAACATGATCTTTGAAATCTGCCTGCTCATTTCTGGGTCAAACTCAGGAAAAACAAAATTACACGTGTCTTTTTATTTTCAGTGTAGATCATATATCTGAATTTTTGAACCTGAAGTCGCCCTGCATAGCGAAATCTGTAATAATTTATATATCGTATTATGACGTTCTATACTGTATGTGTATAATAATATAACAGCACGCAGTCTAATCCTATATTTTGAACACGATCTTTGAAAACTGCCTGCTCATTTCTGGGGAAAATTCAGGTAAAACAAAATTACACGTGTCTTTTTATTTTCAGTGTAGATCATACATCTGAATTTTTGAACCTGAAGTCGCCCTGCTTAGCGTAATATGCAATGTTTTACAAATTACGTTATGACGTGCTACACTGTAATAGTATTATATATGACAGCGCGCTGTCCAATCCTATATTTTGAACATGATCTTTGAAATCTGCCTGCTCATTTCTGGGTCAAACTCAGGAAAAACAAAATTACACGTGTCTTTTTATTTTCAGTGTAGATCATATATCTGAATTTTTGAACCTGAAGTCGCCCTGCTTAACGAAATCTGCAATGTTTTACAAATCATGCAATACCGGTTTACACTGTATGTGTATTATATATGGCAGCACGCAGTCTAATCCTATATTTTGAACACGATCTTTGAAAACTGCCTGCTCATTTCTGGGGTAAATTCAGGTAAAACAAAATTACACGTGTCTTTTTATTTTCAGTGTAGATCATACATCTGAATTTTTGAACCTGAAGTCGCCCTGCTTAGCGTAATATGCAATGTTTTACAAATTACGTGATGACGTGCTACACTGTATGTGTATTATATATGACAGCGCGCTGTCCAATCCTATATTTTGAACATGATCTTTGAAATCTGCCTGCTCATTTCTGGGTCAAACTCAGGAAAAACAAAATTACACGTGTCTTTTTATTTTCAGTGTAGATCATATATCTGAATTTTTGAACCTGAAGTCGCCCTGCATAGCGAAATCTGTAATAATTTATATATCGTGTTATGACGTTCTATACTGTATGTGTATAATAATATAACAGCACGCAGTCTAATCCTATATTTTGAACACGATCTTTGAAAACTGCCTGCTCATTTCTGGGGAAAATTCAGGTAAAACAAAATTACACGTGTCTTTTTATTTTCAGTGTAGATCATACATCTGAATTTTTGAACCTGAAGTCGCCCTGCTTAGCGTAATTTATGCAATGTTTTACAAATTACGTTATGACGTGCTACACTGTAATAGTATTATATATGACAGCGCGCTGTCCAATCCTATATTTTGAACATGATCTTTGAAATCTGCCTGCTCATTTCTGGGTCAAACTCAGGAAAAACAAAATTACACGTGTCTTTTTATTTTCAGTGTAGATCATATATCTGAATTTTTGAACCTGAAGTCGCCCTGCTTAACGAAATCTGCAATGTTTTACAAATCATGCAATACCGGTTTACACTGTATGTGTATTATATATGGCAGCACGCAGTCTAATCCTATATTTTGAACACGATCTTTGAAAACTGCCTGCTCATTTCTGGGGAAAATTCAGGTAAAACAAAATTACACGTGTCTTTTTATTTTCAGTGTAGATTATGCATCTGAATTTTTGAATCTGAAGTCGCCCTGCTTAGCGAAATATGCAATGTTTTAAAAATTACGTTATGACGTGCTTCCATGTATGTGTATTATATATGACAGCGCGCTGTCCAATCCTATATTTTGAACATGATCTTTGAAATCTGCCTGCTCATTTCTGTGGCAAACTCGGGAAAAACAAAATTACACGTGTCTTTTTATTTTCAGTGTAGATCATAGATCTGAATGTTTGAAACTGAAACAGCCCTGCTTAGCGAAATCCTCCCCTAAAAAAAATCCTAACGCACTTTAGCAATGAGCTCATGTACAAACCATATTACGAAGGCGGGGAGCTTGACCATATGTCGCTGACTATGCCAGACGACTGGCTCATGCCACGCTTATAGGCAAGCCCGTAGAGCCTGCGTGGACAAAAATGAGTAGTGACATGAAATGGTCCTGGATTATGTTTGTCATAGTCAGTAAGATTCGGTCTAGTTCACACCTTCGTGCATAGGTTTGTGCATGGGACCATTGTTAAAGCGCTTGAGGATTTTTCAAATCCTATATTTTGAACACAATCTTTGACATCTGGCTGCTCATTTCTGGGGCAAACTCAGGAAAAGAAAATTACACGTGTCTTTTTATTTTCAGTGTAGATCATATATCTGAATTTTTGAACCTGAAGTCGCCCTGCTTAACGAAATCTGCAATGTTTTACAAATCCTGCAATACCGGTTTACACTGTATGTGTATTATATATGGCAGCACGCAGTCTAATCCTATATTTTGAACACGATCTTTGAAAACTGCCTGCTCATTTCTGGGGTAAATTCAGGTAAAACAAAATTACACGTGTCTTTTTATTTTCAGTGTAGATCATACATCTGAATTTTTGAACCTGAAGTCGCCCTGCTTAGCGTAATATGCAATGTTTTACAAATTACGTGATGACGTGCTACACTGTATGTGTATTATATATGACAGCGCGCTGTCCAATCCTATATTTTGAACATGATCTTTGAAATCTGCCTGCTCATTTCTGGGTCAAACTCAGGAAAAACAAAATTACACGTGTCTTTTTATTTTCAGTGTAGATCATATATCTGAATTTTTGAACCTGAAGTCGCCCTGCATAGCGAAATCTGTAATAATTTATATATCGTATTATGACGTTCTATACTGTATGTGTATAATAATATAACAGCACGCAGTCTAATCCTATATTTTGAACACGATCTTTGAAAACTGCCTGCTCATTTCTGGGGAAAATTCAGGTAAAACAAAATTACACGTGTCTTTTTATTTTCAGTGTAGATCATACATCTGAATTTTTGAACCTGAAGTCGCCCTGCTTAGCGTAATATGCAATGTTTTACAAATTACGTTATGACGTGCTACACTGTAATAGTATTATATATGACAGCGCGCTGTCCAATCCTATATTTTGAACATGATCTTTGAAATCTGCCTGCTCATTTCTGGGTCAAACTCAGGAAAAACAAAATTACACGTGTCTTTTTATTTTCAGTGTAGATCATATATCTGAATTTTTGAACCTGAAGTCGCCCTGCTTAACGAAATCTGCAATGTTTTACAAATCATGCAATACCGGTTTACACTGTATGTGTATTATATATGGCAGCACGCAGTCTAATCCTATATTTTGAACACGATCTTTGAAAACTGCCTGCTCATTTCTGGGGTAAATTCAGGTAAAACAAAATTACACGTGTCTTTTTATTTTCAGTGTAGATCATACATCTGAATTTTTGAACCTGAAGTCGCCCTGCTTAGCGTAATATGCAATGTTTTACAAATTACGTGATGACGTGCTACACTGTATGTGTATTATATATGACAGCGCGCTGTCCAATCCTATATTTTGAACATGATCTTTGAAATCTGCCTGCTCATTTCTGGGTCAAACTCAGGAAAAACAAAATTACACGTGTCTTTTTATTTTCAGTGTAGATCATATATCTGAATTTTTGAACCTGAAGTCGCCCTGCATAGCGAAATCTGTAATAATTTATATATCGTATTATGACGTTCTATACTGTATGTGTATAATAATATAACAGCACGCAGTCTAATCCTATATTTTGAACACGATCTTTGAAAACTGCCTGCTCATTTCTGGGGAAAATTCAGGTAAAACAAAATTACACGTGTCTTTTTATTTTCAGTGTAGATCATACATCTGAATTTTTGAACCTGAAGTCGCCCTGCTTAGCGTAATATGCAATGTTTTACAAATTACGTTATGACGTGCTACACTGTAATAGTATTATATATGACAGCGCCCTGTCCAATCCTATATTTTGAACATGATCTTTGAAATCTGCCTGCTCATTTCTGGGTCAAACTCAGGAAAAACAAAATTACACGTGTCTTTTTATTTTCAGTGTAGATCATATATCTGAATTTTTGAACCTGAAGTCGCCCTGCTTAACGAAATCTGCAATGTTTTACAAATCATGCAATACCGGTTTACACTGTATGTGTATTATATATGGCAGCACGCAGTCTAATCCTATATTTTGAACACGATCTTTGAAAACTGCCTGCTCATTTCTGGGGAAAATTCAGGTAAAACAAAATTACACGTGTCTTTTTATTTTCAGTGTAGATCATGCATCTGAATTTTTGAATCTGAAGTCGCCCTGCTTAGCGAAATATGCAATGTTTTAAAAATTACGTTATGACGTGCTACACTGTATGTGTATTATATATGACAGCGCGCTGTCCAATCCTATATTTTGAACATGATCTTTGAAATCTGCCTGCTCATTTCTGCGGCAAACTCGGGAAAAACAAAATTACACGTGTCTTTTTATTTTCAGTGTAGATCATAGATCTGAATGTTTGAAACTGAAACAGCCCTGCTTAGCGAAATCCTCCCCTAAAAAAAATCCTAACGCACTTTAGCAATGAGCTCATGTACAAACCATATTACGAAGGCGGGGAGCTTGACCATATGTCGCTGACTATGCCAGACGACTGGCTCATGCCACGCTTATAGGCAAGCCCGTAGAGCCTGCGTGGAAAAAAATGAGTAGTGACATGAAATGTTCCTGGATTATGTTTGTCATAGTCAGTAAGATTCGGTCTAGTTCACACCTTCGTGCATAGGTTTGTGCATGGGACCATTGTTAAAGCGCTTGAGGATTTTTCAAATCCTATATTTTGAACACGATCTTTGACATCTGGCTGCTCATTTCTGGGGCAAACTCAGGAAAAGAAAATTACACGTGTCTTTTTATTTTCAGTGTAGATCATATATCTGAATTTTTGAACCTGAAGTCGCCCTGCTTAACGAAATCTGCAATGTTTTACAAATCCTGCAATACCGGTTTACACTGTATGTGTATTATATATGGCAGCACGCAGTCTAATCCTATATTTTGAACACGATCTTTGAAAACTGCCTGCTCATTTCTGGGGTAAATTCAGGTAAAACAAAATTACACGTGTCTTTTTATTTTCAGTGTAGATCATACATCTGAATTTTTGAACCTGAAGTCGCCCTGCTTAGCGTAATATGCAATGTTTTACAAATTACGTGATGACGTGCTACACTGTATGTGTATTATATATGACAGCGCGCTGTCCAATCCTATATTTTGAACATGATCTTTGAAATCTGCCTGCTCATTTCTGGGTCAAACTCAGGAAAAACAAAATTACACGTGTCTTTTTATTTTCAGTGTAGATCATATATCTGAATTTTTGAACCTGAAGTCGCCCTGCATAGCGAAATCTGTAATAATTTATATATCGTGTTATGACGTTCTATACTGTATGTGTATAATAATATAACAGCACGCAGTCTAATCCTATATTTTGAACACGATCTTTGAAAACTGCCTGCTCATTTCTGGGGAAAATTCAGGTAAAACAAAATTACACGTGTCTTTTTATTTTCAGTGTAGATCATACATCTGAATTTTTGAACCTGAAGTCGCCCTGCTTAGCGTAATATGCAATGTTTTACAAATTACGTTATGACGTGCTACACTGTAATAGTATTATATATGACAGCGCGCTGTCCAATCCTATATTTTGAACATGATCTTTGAAATCTGCCTGCTCATTTCTGGGTCAAACTCAGGAAAAACAAAATTACACGTGTCTTTTTATTTTCAGTGTAGATCATATATCTGAATTTTTGAACCTGAAGTCGCCCTGCTTAACGAAATCTGCAATGTTTTACAAATCATGCAATACCGGTTTACACTGTATGTGTATTATATATGGCAGCACGCAGTCTAATCCTATATTTTGAACACGATCTTTGAAAACTGCCTGCTCATTTCTGGGGAAAATTCAGGTAAAACAAAATTACACGTGTCTTTTTATTTTCAGTGTAGATTATGCATCTGAATTTTTGAATCTGAAGTCGCCCTGCTTAGCGAAATATGCAATGTTTTAAAAATTACGTTATGACGTGCTTCCATGTATGTGTATTATATATGACAGCGCGCTGTCCAATCCTATATTTTGAACATGATCTTTGAAATCTGCCTGCTCATTTCTGTGGCAAACTCGGGAAAAACAAAATTACACGTGTCTTTTTATTTTCAGTGTAGATCATAGATCTGAATGTTTGAAACTGAAACAGCCCTGCTTAGCGAAATCCTCCCCTAAAAAAAATCCTAACGCACTTTAGCAATGAGCTCATGTACAAACCATATTACGAAGGCGGGGAGCTTGACCATATGTCGCTGACTATGCCAGACGACTGGCTCATGCCACGCTTATAGGCAAGCCCGTAGAGCCTGCGTGGACAAAAATGAGTAGTGACATGAAATGGTCCTGGATTATGTTTGTCATAGTCAGTAAGATTCGGTCTAGTTCACACCTTCGTGCATAGGTTTGTGCATGGGACCATTGTTAAAGCGCTTGAGGATTTTTCAAATCCTATATTTTGAACACGATCTTTGACATCTGGCTGCTCATTTCTGGGGCAAACTCAGGAAAAGAAAATTACACGTGTCTTTTTATTTTCAGTGTAGATCATATATCTGAATTTTTGAACCTGAAGTCGCCCTGCTTAACGAAATCTGCAATGTTTTACAAATCCTGCAATACCGGTTTACACTGTATGTGTATTATATATGGCAGCACGCAGTCTAATCCTATATTTTGAACACGATCTTTGAAAACTGCCTGCTCATTTCTGGGGTAAATTCAGGTAAAACAAAATTACACGTGTCTTTTTATTTTCAGTGTAGATCATACATCTGAATTTTTGAACCTGAAGTCGCCCTGCTTAGCGTAATATGCAATGTTTTACAAATTACGTGATGACGTGCTACACTGTATGTGTATTATATATGACAGCGCGCTGTCCAATCCTATATTTTGAACATGATCTTTGAAATCTGCCTGCTCATTTCTGGGTCAAACTCAGGAAAAACAAAATTACACGTGTCTTTTTATTTTCAGTGTAGATCATATATCTGAATTTTTGAACCTGAAGTCGCCCTGCATAGCGAAATCTGTAATAATTTATATATCGTATTATGACGTTCTATACTGTATGTGTATAATAATATAACAGCACGCAGTCTAATCCTATATTTTGAACACGATCTTTGAAAACTGCCTGCTCATTTCTGGGGAAAATTCAGGTAAAACAAAATTACACGTGTCTTTTTATTTTCAGTGTAGATCATACATCTGAATTTTTGAACCTGAAGTCGCCCTGCTTAGCGTAATATGCAATGTTTTACAAATTACGTTATGACGTGCTACACTGTAATAGTATTATATATGACAGCGCGCTGTCCAATCCTATATTTTGAACATGATCTTTGAAATCTGCCTGCTCATTTCTGGGTCAAACTCAGGAAAAACAAAATTACACGTGTCTTTTTATTTTCAGTGTAGATCATATATCTGAATTTTTGAACCTGAAGTCGCCCTGCTTAACGAAATCTGCAATGTTTTACAAATCATGCAATACCGGTTTACACTGTATGTGTATTATATATGGCAGCACGCAGTCTAATCCTATATTTTGAACACGATCTTTGAAAACTGCCTGCTCATTTCTGGGGAAAATTCAGGTAAAACAAAATTACACGTGTCTTTTTATTTTCAGTGTAGAAATCTGAATTTTTGAATCTGAAGTCGCCCTGCTTAGCGAAATATGCAATGTTTTAAAAATTACGTTATGACGTGCTACACTGTATGTGTATTATATATGACAGCGCGCTGTCCAATCCTATATTTTGAACATGATCTTTGAAATCTGCCTGCTCATTTCTGTGGCAAACTCGGGAAAAACAAAATTACACGTGTCTTTTTATTTTCAGTGTAGATCATAGATCTGAATGTTTGAAACTGAAACAGCCCTGCTTAGCGAAATCCTCCCCTAAAAAAAATCCTAACGCACTTTAGCAATGAGCTCATGTACAAACCATATTACGAAGGCGGGGAGCTTGACCATATGTCGCTGACTATGCCAGACGACTGGCTCATGCCACGCTTATAGGCAAGCCCGTAGAGCCTGCGTGGACAAAAATGAGTAGTGACATGAAATGGTCCTGGATTATGTTTGTCATAGTCAGTAAGATTCGGTCTAGTTCACACCTTCGTGCATAGGTTTGTGCATGGGACCATTGTTAAAGCGCTTGAGGATTTTTCAAATCCTATATTTTGAACACGATCTTTGACATCTGGCTGCTCATTTCTGGGGCAAACTCAGGAAAAGAAAATTACACGTGTCTTTTTATTTTCAGTGTAGATCATATATCTGAATTTTTGAACCTGAAGTCGCCCTGCTTAACGAAATCTGCAATGTTTTACAAATCCTGCAATACCGGTTTACACTGTATGTGTATTATATATGGCAGCACGCAGTCTAATCCTATATTTTGAACACGATCTTTGAAAACTGCCTGCTCATTTCTGGGGTAAATTCAGGTAAAACAAAATTACACGTGTCTTTTTATTTTCAGTGTAGATCATACATCTGAATTTTTGAACCTGAAGTCGCCCTGCTTAGCGTAATATGCAATGTTTTACAAATTACGTTATGACGTGCTACACTGTATGTGTATTATATATGACAGCGCGCTGTCCAATCCTATATTTTGAACATGATCTTTGAAATCTGCCTGCTCATTTCTGGGTCAAACTCAGGAAAAACAAAATTACACGTGTCTTTTTATTTTCAGTGTAGATCATATATCTGAATTTTTGAACCTGAAGTCGCCATGCATAGCGAAATCTGTAATAATTTATATATCGTGTTATGACGTTCTATACTGTATGTGTATAATAATATAACAGCACGCAGTCTAATCCTATATTTTGAACACGATCTTTGAAAACTGCCTGCTCATTTCTGGGGAAAATTCAGGTAAAACAAAATTACACGTGTCTTTTTATTTTCAGTGTAGATCATACATCTGAATTTTTGAACCTGAAGTCGCCCTGCTTAGCGTAATATGCAATGTTTTACAAATTACGTTATGACGTGCTACACTGTATGTGTATTATATATGACAGCACGCTGTCCAATCCTATATTTTGAACATGATCTTTGAAATCTGCATGCTCATTTCTTGGTCAAACTCAGGAAAAACAAAATTACACGTGTCTTTTTATTTTCAGTGTAGATCATATATCTGAATTTTTGAACCCGAAGTCGCCCTGCTTAGCGAAATCTGTAATGATGTATATATCACGTTATGACGTGCTACACTGTATGTGTATTATATATGACAGCGCGCTTTCCAATCCTATATTTTGAACATGATCTTTGAAATCTGCCTGCTCATTTCTGTGTCAAACTCAGGAAAAACAAAATTACACGTGTCTTTTTATTTTCAGTGTAGATCATATATCTGAATTTTTGAACCTGAAGTCGCCCTGCTTAACGAAATCTGCAATGTTTTACAAATCATGCAATACCGGTTTACACTGTATGTGTATTATATATGGCAGCACGCAGTCTAATCCTATATTTTGAACACGATCTTTGAAAACTGCCTGCTCATTTCTGGGGAAAATTCAGGTAAAACAAAATTACCCGTGTCTTTTTATTTTCAGTGTAGATCATATATCTGAATTTTTGAACCTGAAGTCGCCCTGCTTAACGAAATCTGCAATGTTTTACAAATCATGCAATACCGGTTTACACTGTATGTGTATTATATATGGCAGCACGCAGTCTAATCCTATATTTTGAACACGATCTTTGAAAACTGCCTGCTCATTTCTGGGGAAAATTCAGGTAAAACAAAATTACACGTGTCTTTTTATTTTCAGTGTAGATCATGCATCTGAATTTTTGAATCTGAAGTCGCCCTGCTTAGCGAAATATGCAATGTTTTAAAAATTACGTTATGACGTGCTACACTGTATGTGTATTATATATGACAGCGCGCTGTCCAATCCTATATTTTGAACATGATCTTTGAAATCTGCCTGCTCATTTCTGTGGCAAACTCGGGAAAAACAAAATTACACGTGTCTTTTTATTTTCAGTGTAGATCATAGATCTGAATGTTTGAAACTGAAACAGCCCTGCTTAGCGAAATCCTCCCCTAAAAAAAATCCTAACGCACTTTAGCAATGAGCTCATGTACAAACCATATTACGAAGGCGGGGAGCTTGACCATATGTCGCTGACTATGCCAGACGACTGGCTCATGCCACGCTTATAGGCAAGCCCGTAGAGCCTGCGTGGACAAAAATGAGTAGTGACATGAAATGGTCCTGGATTATGTTTGTCATAGTCAGTAAGATTCGGTCTAGTTCACACCTTCGTGCATAGCTTTGTGCATGGGACCATTGTTAAAGCGCTTGAAGATTTTTCAAATCCTATATTTTGAACACGATCTTTGACATCTGGCTGCTCATTTCTGGGGCAAACTCAGGAAAAGAAAATTACACGTGTCTTTTTATTTTCAGTGTAGATCATATATCTGAATTTTTGAACCTGAAGTCGCCCTGCTTAACGAAATCTGCAATGTTTTACAAATCCTGCAATACCGGTTTACACTGTATGTGTATTATATATGGCAGCACGCAGTCTAATCCTATATTTTGAACACGATCTTTGAAAACTGCCTGCTCATTTCTGGGGTAAATTCAGGTAAAACAAAATTACACGTGTCTTTTTATTTTCAGTGTAGATCATGCATCTGAATTTTTGAACCTGAAGTCGCCCTGCTTAGCGTAATATGCAATGTTTTACAAATTACGTTATGACGTGCTACACTGTATGTGTATTATATATGACAGCGCGCTGTCCAATCCTATATTTTGAACATGATCTTTAAAATCTGCCTGCTCATTTCTGGGTCAAACTCAGGAAAAACAAAATTACACGTGTCTTTTTATTTTCAGTGTAGATCATATATCTGAATTTTTGAACCTGAAGTCGCCATGCATAGCGAAATCTGTAATAATTTATATATCGTGTTATGACGTTCTATACTGTATGTGTATAATAATATAACAGCACGCAGTCTAATCCTATATTTTGAACACGATCTTTGAAAACTGCCTGCTCATTTCTGGGGAAAATTCAGGTAAAACAAAATTACACGTGTCTTTTTATTTTCAGTGTAGATCATACATCTGAATTTTTGAACCTGAAGTCGCCCTGCTTAGCGTAATATGCAATGTTTTACAAATTACGTTATGACGTGCTACACTGTATGTGTATTATATATGACAGCACGCTGTCCAATCCTATATTTTGAACATGATCTTTGAAATCTGCATGCTCATTTCTGGGTCAAACTCAGGAAAAACAAAATTACACGTGTCTTTTTATTTTCAGTGTAGATCATATATCTGAATTTTTGAACCCGAAGTCGCCCTGCTTAGCGAAATCTGTAATGATGTATATATCACGTTATGACGTGCTACACTGTATGTGTATTATATATGACAGCGCGCTTTCCAATCCTATATTTTGAACATGATCTTTGAAATCTGCCTGCTCATTTCTGGGTCAAACTCAGGAAAAACAAAATTACACGTGTCTTTTTATTTTCAGTGTAGATCATATATCTGAATTTTTGAACCTGAAGTCGCCCTGCTTAACGAAATCTGCAATGTTTTACAAATCATGCAATACCGGTTTACACTGTATGTGTATTATATATGGCAGCACGCAGTCTAATCCAATATTTTGAACACGATCTTTGAAAACTGCCTGCTCATTTCTGGGGAAAATTCAGGTAAAACAAAATTACCCGTGTCTTTTTATTTTCAGTGTAGATCATATATCTGAATTTTTGAACCTGAAGTCGCCCTGCTTAACGAAATCTGCAATGTTTTACAAATCATGCAATACCGGTTTACACTGTATGTGTATTATATATGGCAGCACGCAGTCTAATCCTTTATTTTGAACACGATCTTTGAAAACTGCCTGCTCATTTCTGGGGAAAATTCAGGTAAAACAAAATTACACGTGTCTTTTTATTTTCAGTGTAGATCATGCATCTGAATTTTTGAATCTGAAGTCGCCCTGCTTAGCGAAATATGCAATGTTTTAAAAATTACGTTATGACGTGCTACACTGTATGTGTATTATATATGACAGCGCGCTGTCCAATCCTATATTTTGAACATGATCTTTAAAATCTGCCTGCTCATTTCTGGGTCAAACTCAGGAAAAACAAAATTACACGTGTCTTTTTATTTTCAGTGTAGATCATATATCTGAATTTTTGAACCTGAAGTCGCCATGCATAGCGAAATCTGTAATAATTTATATATCGTGTTATGACGTTCTATACTGTATGTGTATAATAATATAACAGCACGCAGTCTAATCCTATATTTTGAACACGATCTTTGAAAACTGCCTGCTCATTTCTGGGGAAAATTCAGGTAAAACAAAATTACACGTGTCTTTTTATTTTCAGTGTAGATCATACATCTGAATTTTTGAACCTCAAGTCGCCCTGCTTAGCGTAATATGCAATGTTTTACAAATTACGTTATGACGTGCTACACTGTATGTGTATTATATATGACAGCACGCTGTCCAATCCTATATTTTGAACATGATCTTTGAAATCTGCATGCTCATTTCTGGGTCAAACTCAGGAAAAACAAAATTACACGTGTCTTTTTATTTTCAGTGTAGATCATATATCTGAATTTTTGAACCCGAAGTCGCCCTGCTTAGCGAAATCTGTAATGATGTATATATCACGTTATGAAGTGCTACACTGTATGTGTATTATATATGACAGCGCGCTTTCCAATCCTATATTTTGAACATGATCTTTGAAATCTGCCTGCTCATTTCTGGGTCAAACTCAGGAAAAACAAAATTACACGTGTCTTTTTATTTTCAGTGTAGATCATATATCTGAATTTTTGAACCTGAAGTCGCCCTGCTTAACGAAATCTGCAATGTTTTACAAATCATGCAATACCGGTTTACACTGTATGTGTATTATATATGGCAGCACGCAGTCTAATCCAATATTTTGAACACGATCTTTGAAAACTGCCTGCTCATTTCTGGGGAAAATTCAGGTAAAACAAAATTACCCGTGTCTTTTTATTTTCAGTGTAGATCATATATCTGAATTTTTGAACCTGAAGTCGCCCTGCTTAACGAAATCTGCAATGTTTTACAAATCATGCAATACCGGTTTACACTGTATGTGTATTATATATGGCAGCACGCAGTCTAATCCTTTATTTTGAACACGATCTTTGAAAACTGCCTGCTCATTTCTGGGGAAAATTCAGGTAAAACAAAATTACACGTGTCTTTTTATTTTCAGTGTAGATCATGCATCTGAATTTTTGAATCTGAAGTCGCCCTGCTTAGCGAAATATGCAATGTTTTAAAAATTACGTTATGACGTGCTACACTGTATGTGTATTATATATGACAGCGCGCTGTCCAATCCAATATTTTGAACACGATCTTTGAAAACTGCCTGCTCATTTCTGGGGAAAATTCAGGTAAAACAAAATTACCCGTGTCTTTTTATTTTCAGTGTAGATCATATATCTGAATTTTTGAACCTGAAGTCGCCCTGCTTAACGAAATCTGCAATGTTTTACAAATCATGCAATACCGGTTTACACTGTATGTGTATTATATATGGCAGCACGCAGTCTAATCCTTTATTTTGAACACGATCTTTGAAAACTGCCTGCTCATTTCTGGGGAAAATTCAGGTAAAACAAAATTACACGTGTCTTTTTATTTTCAGTGTAGATCATGCATCTGAATTTTTGAATCTGAAGTCGCCCTGCTTAGCGAAATATGCAATGTTTTAAAAATTACGTTATGACGTGCTACACTGTATGTGTATTATATATGACAGCGCGCTGTCCAATCCTATATTTTGAACATGATCTTTGAAATCTGCCTGCTCATTTCTGTGGCAAACTCGGGAAAAACAAAATTACACGTGTCTTTTTATTTTCAGTGTAGATCATAGATCTGAATGTTTGAAACTCAAACAGCCCTGCTTAGCGAAATCCTCCCCTAAAAAAAATCCTAACGCACTTTAGCAATGAGCTCATGTACAAACCATATTACGAAGGCGGGGAGCTTGACCATATGTCGCTGACTATGCCAGACGACTGGCTCATGCCACGCTTATAGGCAAGCCCGTAGAGCCTGCGTGGACAAAAATGAGTAGTGACATGAAATGGTCCTGGATTATGTTTGTCATAGTCAGTAAGATTCGGTCTAGTTCACACCTTCGTGCATAGGTTTGTGCATGGGACCATTGTTAAAGCGCTTGAGGATTTTTCAAATCCTATATTTTGAACACGATCTTTGACATCTGGCTGCTCATTTCTGGGGCAAACTCAGGAAAAGAAAATTACACGTGTCTTTTTATTTTCAGTGTAGATCATATATCTGAATTTTTGAACCTGAAGTCGCCCTGCTTAACGAAATCTGCAATGTTTTACAAATCCTGCAATACCGGTTTACACTGTATGTGTATTATATATGGCAGCACGCAGTCTAATCCTATATTTTGAACACGATCTTTGAAAACTGCCTGCTCATTTCTGGGGTAAATTCAGGTAAAACAAAATTACACGTGTCTTTTTATTTTCAGTGTAGATCATACATCTGAATTTTTGAACCTGAAGTCGCCATGCATAGCGAAATCTGTAATAATTTATATATCGTGTTATGACGTTCTATACTGTATGTGTATAATAATATAACAGCACGCAGTCTAATCCTATATTTTGAACACGATCTTTGAAAACTGCCTGCTCATTTCTGGGGAAAATTCAGGTAAAACAAAATTACACGTGTCTTTTTATTTTCAGTGTAGATCATACATCTGAATTTTTGAATCTGAAGTCGCCCTGCTTAGCGTAATATGCAATGTTTTACAAATTACGTTATGACGTGCTACACTGTATGTGTATTATATATGACAGCACGCTGTCCAATCCTATATTTTGAACATGATCTTTGAAATCTGCATGCTCATTTCTGGGTCAAACTCAGGAAAAACAAAATTACACGTGTCTTTTTATTTTCAGTGTAGATCATATATCTGAATTTTTGAACCCGAAGTCGCCCTGCTTAGCGAAATCTGTAATGATGTATATATCACGTTATGACGTGCTACACTGTATGTGTATTATATATGACAGCGCGCTTTCCAATCCTATATTTTGAACATGATCTTTGAAATCTGCCTGCTCATTTCTGGGTCAAACTCAGGAAAAACAAAATTACACGTGTCTTTTTATTTTCAGTGTAGATCATATATCTGAATTTTTGAACCTGAAGTCGCCCTGCTTAACGAAATCTGCAATGTTTTACAAATCATGCAATACCGGTTTACACTGTATGTGTATTATATATGGCAGCACGCAGTCTAATCCTATATTTTGAACACGATCTTTGAAAACTGCCTGCTCATTTCTGGGGACAATTCAGGTAAAACAAAATTACACGTGTCTTTTTATTTTCAGTGTAGATCATATATCTGAATTTTTGAACCCGAAGTCGCCCTGCTTAGCGAAATATGTAATGATGTATATATCACGTTATGACGTGCTACACTGTATGTGTATTATATATGACAGCGCGCTGTCCAATCCTATATTTTGAACATGATCTTTGAAATCTGCCTGCTCATTTCTGGGTCAAACTCAGGAAAAACAAAATTACACGTGTCTTTTTATTTTCAGTGTAGATCATATATCTGAATTTTTGAACCTGAGGCCGCCCTGCTAAACGAAATCTGCAATGTTTTACAAATCATGCAATACCGGTTTACACTGTATGTGTATTATATATGGCAGCACGCAGTCTAATCCTGTATTTTGAACACGATCTTTGAAAACTGCCTGCTCATTTCTGGGGAAAATTCAGTTAAAACAAAATTACACGTGTCTTTTTATTTTCAGTGTAGATCATGCATCTGAATTTTTGAATCTGAAGTCGCCCTGCTTAGCGAAATATGCAATGTTTTACAAATTACGTTATGACGTGCTACACTGTATGTGTATTATATATGACAGCGCGCTGTCCAATCCTATATTTTGAACATGATCTTTGAAATCTGCCTGCTCATTTCTGGGGCAAACTCGGGAAAAACAAAATTACACGTGTCTTTTTATTTTCAGGGTAGATCATAGATCTGAATGTTTGAAACTGAAACAGCCCTGCGTAGCGAAATCCTCCCCTAAAAAAAATCCTAACGCACTTTAGCAATGAGCTCATGTACAAACCATATTACGAAGGCGGGGAGCTTGACCATATGTCACTGACTATGCCAGATGACTGGCTCATGCCACGCTTATAGGCAAGCCCGTAGAGCCTGCGTGGACAAAAATGAGTAGTGACATGAAATGGTCCTGGATTATGTTTGAAATAGTCAGTAAGATTCGGTCTAGTTCACACATTCGTGCATAGGTTTGTGCATGGGACCATTGTTAAAGCGCTTGAGGATTTTTCAAATCCTATATTTTGAAAACGATCTTTGACATCTGGCTGCTCATTTCTGGGGCAAACTCACGAAAACAAAATTACATGTGTCTTTTTATTTTCAGTGTAGATCATATATCTGAATTTTTGAACCTCAAGTCGCCCTGCTTAACAAAATCTGCAATGTTTTACAAATCCTGCAATACCAGTTTACACTGTATGTGTATTATATATGGCAGCACGCAGTCTAATCCTATATTTTGAACACGATCTTTGAAAACTTCCTGCTCATTTCTGGGGAAAATTCAGGTAAAACAAAATTACACGTGTCTTTTTATTTTCAGTGTAGATCATATATCTGAATTTTTCAACCTCAAGTCGCCCTGCTTAACAAAATCTGCGATGTTTTACAAATCCTGCAATACCAGTTTACACTGTATGTGTATTATTATATGGCAGCACGCAGTCTAATCCTATATTTTGAACACGATCTTTGAAAACTGCCTTCTCATTTCTGGGGAAAATTCAGGTAAAACAAAATTACACGTGTCTTTTTATTTTCAGTGTAGATCATATATCTGAATTTTTGAACCCGAAGTCGCCCTGCTTAGCGAAATATGTAATGATGTATATATCACGTTATGACGTGCTACACTGTATGTGTATTATATATGACAGCGCGCTGTCCAATCCTATATTTTGAACATGATCTTTGAAATCTGCCTGCTCATTTCTGGGTCAAACTCAGGAAAAACAAAATTACACGTGTCTTTTTATTTTCAGTGTAGATCATATATCTGAATTTTTGAACCTGAGGCCGCCCTGCTAAACGAAATCTGCAATGTTTTACAAATCATGCAATACCGGTTTACACTGTATGTGTATTATATATGGCAGCACGCAGTCTAATCCTGTATTTTGAACACGATCTTTGAAAACTGCCTGCTCATTTCTGGGGAAAATTCAGTTAAAACAAAATTACACGTGTCTTTTTATTTTCAGTGTAGATCATGCATCTGAATTTTTGAATCTGAAGTCGCCCTGCTTAGCGAAATATGCAATGTTTTACAAATTACGTTATGACGTGCTACACTGTATGTGTATTATATATGACAGCGCGCTGTCCAATCCTATATTTTGAACATGATCTTTGAAATCTGCCTGCTCATTTCTGGGGCAAACTCGGGAAAAACAAAATTACACGTGTCTTTTTATTTTCAGGGTAGATCATAGATCTGAATGTTTGAAACTGAAACAGCCCTGCGTAGCGAAATCCTCCCCTAAAAAAAATCCTAACGCCCTTTAGCAATGAGCTCATGTACAAACCATATTACGAAGGCGGGGAGCTTGACCATATGTCACTGACTATGCCAGACGACTGGCTCATGCCACGCTTATAGGCAAGCCCGTAGAGCCTGCGTGGACAAAAATGAGTAGTGACATGAAATGGTCCTGGATTATGTTTGTCATAGTCAGTAAGATTCGGTCTAGTTCACACCTTCGTGCATAGGTTTGTGCATGGGACCATTGTTAAAGCGCTTGAGGATTTTTCAAATCCTATATTTTGAACACGATCTTTGACATCTGGCTGCTCATTTCTGGGGCAAACTCACGAAAACAAAATTACACGTGTCTTTTTATTTTCAGTGTAGATCATATATCTGAATTTTTCAACCTCAAGTCGCCCTGCTTAACAAAATCTGCAATGTTTTACAAATCCTGCAATACCAGTTTACACTGTATGTGTATTATATATGGCAGCACGCAGTCTAATCCTATATTTTGAACACGATCTTTGAAAACTGCCTGCTCATTTCTGGGGAAAATTCAGGTAAAACAAAATTACACGTGTCTTTTTATTTTCAGTGTAGATCATATACCTGAATTTTTGAACCCGAAGTCGCCCTGCTTAGCGAAATCTGTAATGATGTATATATCACGTTATGACGTGCTACACTGTATGTGTATTATATATGACAGCGCGCTGTCCAATCCTATATTTTGAACATGATCTTTGAAAACTGCCTGCTCATTTCTGGGTCAAACTCAGGAAAAACAAAATTACACGTGTCTTTTTATTTTCAGTGTAGATCATATATCTGAATTTTTGAACCCGAAGTCGCCCTGCTTAGCGAAATATGTAATGATGTATATATCACGTTATGACGTGCTACACTGTATGTGTATTATATATGACAGCGCGCTGTCCAATCCTATATTTTGAACATGATCTTTGAAATCTGCCTGCTCATTTCTGGGTCAAACTCAGGAAAAACAAAATTACACGTGTCTTTTTATTTTCAGTGTAGATCATATATCTGAATTTTTGAACCTGAGGCCGCCCTGCTAAACGAAATCTGCAATGTTTTACAAATCATGCAATACCGGTTTACACTGTATGTGTATTATATATGGCAGCACGCAGTCTAATCCTATATTTTGAACACGATCTTTGAAAACTGCCTGCTCATTTCTGGGGAAAATTCAGTTAAAACAAAATTACACGTGTCTTTTTATTTTCAGTGTAGATCATGCATCTGAATTTTTGAATCTGAAGTCGCCCTGCTTAGCGAAATATGCAATGTTTTACAAATTACGTTATGACGTGCTACACTGTATGTGTATTATATATGACAGCGCGCTGTCCAATCCTATATTTTGAACATGATCTTTGAAATCTGCCTGCTCATTTCTGGGGCAAACTCGGGAAAAACAAAATTACACGTGTCTTTTTATTTTCAGGGTAGATCATAGATCTGAATGTTTGAAACTGAAACAGCCCTGCGTAGCGAAATCCTCCCCTAAAAAAAATCCTAACGCACTTTAGCAATGAGCTCATGTACAAACCATATTACGAAGGCGGGGAGCTTGACCATATGTCACTGACTATGCCAGACGACTGGCTCATGCCACGCTTATAGGCAAGCCCGTAGAGCCTGCGTGGACAAAAATGAGTAGTGACATGAAATGGTCCTGGATTATGTTTGTCATAGTCAGTAAGATTCGGTCTAGTTCACACCTTCGTGCATAGGTTTGTGCATGGGACCATTGTTAAAGCGCTTGAGGATTTTTCAAATCCTATATTTTGAACACGATCTTTGACATCTGGCTGCTCATTTCTGGGGCAAACTCACGAAAACAAAATTACACGTGTCTTTTTATTTTCAGTGTAGATCATATATCTGAATTTTTGAACCTCAAGTCGCCCCGCTTAACAAAATCTGCAATGTTTTACAAATCCTGCAATACCAGTTTACACTGTATGTGTATTATATATGGCAGCACGCAGTCTAATCCTATATTTTGAACACGATCTTTGAAAACTGCCTGCTCATTTCTGGGGAAAATTCAGGTAAAACAAAATTACACGTGTCTTTTTATTTTCAGTGTAGATCATATACCTGAATTTTTGAACCCGAAGTCGCCCTGCTTAGCGAAATCTGTAATGATGTATATATCACGTTATGACGTGCTACACTGTATGTGTATTATATATGACAGCGCGCTGTCCAATCCTATATTTTGAACATGATCTTTGAAAACTGCCTGCTCATTTCTGGGTCAAACTCAGGAAAAACAAAATTACACGTGTCTTTTTATTTTCAGTGTAGATCATATATCTGAATTTTTGAACATGAAGTCGCCCTGCTTAGCGAAATATGCAATGTTTTACAAATAACGTTATGACGTGCTACACTGTATGTGTATTATATATGACAGCACGCAGTCTAATCCTATATTTTGAACACGATCTTTGAAAACTGCCTGCTCATTTCTGGGGAAAATTCAGGTAAAACAAAATTACACGTGTCTTTTTATTTTCAGTGTAGATCATATATCTGAATTTTTGAACCCGAAGTCGCCCTGCTTAGCGAAATATGTAATGATGTATATATCACGTTATGACGTGCTACACTGTATGTGTATTATATATGACAGCGCGCTGTCCAATCCTATATTTTGAACATGATCTTTGAAATCTGCCTGCTCATTTCTGGGTCAAACTCAGGAAAAACAAAATTACACGTGTCTTTTTATTTTCAGTGTAGATCATATATCTGAATTTTTGAACCCAAGTCGCCCTGCTTAGCGAAATCTCCAATGTTTTACAAATCATGCAATACCGGTTTACACTGTATATGTATTATATATGGCAGCACGCAGTCTAATCCTATATTTTGAACACGATCTTTAAAAACTGCCTGCTCATTTTGGGGGGAAATTCAGGTAAAACAAAATTGCACATGTGATTTTTTATTTTCAGTGTAGATCATACACCTGAATTTTTGAACCTGAAGTCGCCCTGCTTAGTGAAATCTGTAATGATGTATATATCACGTTATGACGTGCTACACTGTATGTGTATTATATATGACAGCGCGCTTTCCAATCCTATATTTTGAACACGATCTTTGAAATCTGCCTGCTCATTTCTGGGGCAAACTCGGGAAAAACAAAATTACACGTGTCTTTTTATTTTCAGGGTAGATCATAGATCTGAATGTTTGAAACTGAAACAGCCCTGCGTAGCGAAATCCTCCCCTAAAAAAAATCCTAACGCACTTTAGCAATGAGCTCATGTACAAACCATATTACGAAGGCGGGGAGCTTGACCATATGTCACTGACTATGCCAGATGACTGGCTCATGCCACGCTTATAGGCAAGCCCGTAGAGCCTGCGTGGACAAAAATGAGTAGTGACATGAAATGGTCCTGGATTATGTTTGAAATTGTCAGTAAGATTCGGTCTAGTTCACACCTTCGTGCATAGGTTTGTGCATGGGACCATTGTTAAAGCGCTTGAGGATTTTTCAAATCCTATATTTTGAAAACGATCTTTGACATCTGGCTGCTCATTTCTGGGGCAAACTCACAAAAACAAAATTACATGTGTCTTTTTATTTTCAGTGTAGATCATATATCTGAATTTTTGAACCTCAAGTCGCCCTGCTTTACAAAATCTGCAATGTTTTACAAATCCTGCAATACCAGTTTACACTGTATGTGTATTATATATGGCAGCACGCAGTCTAATCCTATATTTTGAACACGATCTTTGAAAACTTCCTGCTCATTTCTGGGGAAAATTCAGGTAAAACAAAATTACACGTGTCTTTTTATTTTCAGTGTAGATCATATATCTGAATTTTTGAACCTCAAGTCGCCCTGCTTAACAAAATCTGCAATGTTTTACAAATCCTGCAATACCAGTTTACACTGTATGTGTATTATATATGGCAGCACGCAGTCTAATCCTATATTTTGAACACGATCTTTGAAAACTGCCTGCTCATTTCTGGGGAAAATTCAGGTAAAACAAAATTACACGTGTCTTTTTATTTTCAGTGTAGATCATATATCTGAATTTTTGAACCCGAAGTCGCCCTGCTTAGCGAAATATGTAATGATGTATATATCACGTTATGACGTGCTACACTGTATGTGTATTATATATGACAGCGCGCTGTCCAATCCTATATTTTCAACATGATCTTTGAAATCTGCCTGCTCATTTCTGGGTCAAACTCAGGAAAAACAAAATTACACGTGTCTTTTTATTTTCAGTGTAGATCATATATCTGATTTTTTGAACCCAAGTCGCCCTGCTTAGCGAAATCTCCAATGTTTTACAAATCATGCAATACCGGTTTACACTGTATATGTATTATATATGGCAGCACGCAGTCTAATCCTATATTTTGAACACGATCTTTAAAAACTGCCTGCTCATTTTGGGGGGAACTTCAGGTAAAACAAAATTGCACATGTGATTTTTTATTTTCAGTGTAGATCATACACCTGAATTTTTGAACCTGAAGTCGCCCTGCTTAGTGAAATCTGTAATGATGTATATATCACGTTATGACGTGCTACACTGTATGTGTATTATATATGACAGCGCGCTTTCCAATCCTATATTTTGAACACGATCTTTGAAATCTGCCTGCTCATTTCTGGGGCAAACTCGGGAAAAACAAAATTACACGTGTCTTTTTATTTTCAGGGTAGATCATAGATCTGAATGTTTGAAACTGAAACAGCCCTGCGTAGCGAAATCCTCCCCTAAAAAAAATCCTAACGCACTTTAGCAATGAGCTCATGTACAAACCATATTACGAAGGCGGGGAGCTTGACCATATGTCACTGACTATGCCAGATGACTGGCTCATGCCACGCTTATAGGCAAGCCCGTAGAGCCTGCGTGGACAAAAATGAGTAGTGACATGAAATGGTCCTGGATTATGTTTGAAATTGTCAGTAAGATTCGGTCTAGTTCACACCTTCGTGCATAGGTTTGTGCATGGGACCATTGTTAAAGCGCTTGAGGATTTTTCAAATCCTATATTTTGAAAACGATCTTTGACATCTGGCTGCTCATTTCTGGGGCAAACTCACGAAAACAAAATTACATGTGTCTTTTTATTTTCAGTGTAGATCATATATCTGAATTTTTGAACCTCAAGTCGCCCTGCTTAACAAAATCTGCAATGTTTTACAAATCCTGCAATACCAGTTTACACTGTATGTGTATTATATATGGCAGCACGCAGTCTAATCCTATATTTTGAACACGATCTTTGAAAACTTCCTGCTCATTTCTGGGGAAAATTCAGGTAAAACAAAATTACACGTGTCTTTTTATTTTCAGTGTAGATCATATATCTGAATTTTTGAACCTCAAGTCGCCCTGCTTAACAAAATCTGCAATGTTTTACAAATCCTGCAATACCAGTTTACACTGTATGTGTATTATATATGGCAGCACGCAGTCTAATCCTATATTTTGAACACGATCTTTGAAAACTGCCTGCTCATTTCTGGGGAAAATTCAGGTAAAACAAAATTACACGTGTCTTTTTATTTTCAGTGTAGATCATATATCTGAATTTTTGAACCCGAAGTCGCCCTGCTTAGCGAAATATGTAATGATGTATATATCACGTTATGACGTGCTACACTGTATGTGTATTATATATGACAGCGCGCTGTCTAATCCTATATTTTGAACACGATCTTTGAAAACTTCCTGCTCATTTCTGGGGAAAATTCAGGTAAAACAAAATTACACGTGTCTTTTTATTTTCAGTGTAGATCATATATCTGAATTTTTGAACCTCAAGTCGCCCTGCTTAACAAAATCTGCAATGTTTTACAAATCCTGCAATACCAGTTAACACTGTATGTGTATTATATATGGCAGCACGCAGTCTAATCCTATATTTTGAACACGATCTTTGAAAACTGCCTGCTCATTTCTGGGGAAAATTCAGGTAAAACAAAATTACACGTGTCTTTTTATTTTCAGTGTAGATCATATATCTGAATTTTTGAACCCGAAGTCGCCCTGCTTAGCGAAATATGTAATGATGTATATATCACGTTATGACGTGCTACACTGTATGTGTATTATATATGACAGCGCGCTGTCCAATCCTATATTTTCAACATGATCTTTGAAATCTGCCTGCTCATTTCTGGGTCAAACTCAGGAAAAACAAAATTACACGTGTCTTTTTATTTTCAGTGTAGATCATATATCTGATTTTTTGAACCCAAGTCGCCCTGCTTAGCGAAATCTCCAATGTTTTACAAATCATACAATACCGGTTTACACTGTATATGTATTATATATGGCAGCACGCAGTCTAATCCTATATTTTGAACACGATCTTTAAAAACTGCCTGCTCATTTTTGGGGGAAATTCAGGTAAAACAAAATTGCACATGTGATTTTTTATTTTCAGTGTAGATCATACACCTGAATTTTTGAACCTGAAGTCGCCCTGCTTAGTGAAATCTGTAATGATGTATATATCACGTTATGACGTGCTACACTGTATGTGTATTATATATGACAGCGCGCTGTCCAATCCTATATTTTGAACACGATCTTTGAAATCTGCCTGCTCATTTCTGGGGCAAACTCGGGAAAAACAAAATTACACGTGTATTTTTATTTTCAGGGTAGATCATAGATCTGAATGTTTGAAACTGAAACAGCCCTGCGTAGCGAAATCCTCCCCTAAAAAAAATCCTAACGCACTTTAGCAATGAGCTCATGTACAAACCATATTACGAAGGCGGGGAGCTTGACCATATGTCACTGACTATGCCAGACGACTGGCTCATGCCACGCTTATAGGCAAGCCCGTAGAGCCTGCGTGGACAAAAATGAGTAGTGACATGAAATGGTCCTGGATTATGTTTGTCATAGTCAGTAAGATTCGGTCTAGTTCACACCTTCGTGCATAGGTTTGTGCATGGGACCATTGTTAAAGCGCTTGAGGATTTTTCAAATCCTATATTTTGAACACGATCTTTGACATCTGGCTGCTCATTTCTGGGGCAAACTCACGAGAACAAAATTACACGTGTCTTTTTATTTTCAGTGTAGATCATATATCTGAATTTTTGAACCTCAAGTCGCCCTGCTTAACAAAATCTGCAATGTTTTACAAATCCTGCAATACCAGTTTACACTGTATGTGTATTATATATGGCAGCACGCAGTCTAATCCTATATTTTGAACACGATCTTTGAAAACTGCCTGCTCATTTCTGGGGAAAATTCAGGTAAAACAAAATTACACGTGTCTTTTTATTTTCAGTGTAGATCATACATCTGAATTTTTGAACCTGAAGTCGCCCTGCTTAGCGAAATATGCAATGTTTTACAAATTACGTTATGACGTGCTATACTGTATGTGTATTATATATGACAGCGCGCTGTCCAATCCTATATTTTCAACATGATCTTTGAAATCTGCCTGCTCATTTCTGGGTCAAACTCAGGAAAAACAAAATTACACGTGTCTTTTTATTTTCAGTGTAGATCATATATCTGATTTTTTGAACCCAAGTCGCCCTGCTTAGCGAAATCTCCAATGTTTTACAAATCATACAATACCGGTTTACACTGTATATGTTTTATATATGGCAGCACGCAGTCTAATCCTATATTTTGAACACGATCTTTAAAAACTGCCTGCTCATTTTTGGGGGAAATTCAGGTAAAACAAAATTGCACATGTGATTTTTTATTTTCAGTGTAGATCATACACCTGAATTTTTGAACCTGAAGTCGCCCTGCTTAGTGAAATCTGTAATGATGTATATATCACGTTATGACGTGCTACACTGTATGTGTATTATATATGACAGCGCGCTGTCCAATCCTATATTTTGAACACGATCTTTGAAATCTGCCTGCTCATTTCTGGGGCAAACTCGGGAAAAACAAAATTACACGTGTATTTTTATTTTCAGGGTAGATCATAGATCTGAATGTTTGAAACTGAAACAGCCCTGCGTAGCGAAATCCTCCCCTAAAAAAAATCCTAACGCACTTTAGCAATGAGCTCATGTACAAACCATATTACGAAGGCGGGGAGCTTGACCATATGTCACTGACTATGCCAGACGACTGGCTCATGCCACGCTTATAGGCAAGCCCGTAGAGCCTGCGTGGACAAAAATGAGTAGTGACATGAAATGGTCCTGGATTATGTTTGTCATAGTCAGTAAGATTCGGTCTAGTTCACACCTTCGTGCATAGGTTTGTGCATGGGACCATTGTTAAAGCGCTTGAGGATTTTTCAAATCCTATATTTTGAACACGATCTTTGACATCTGGCTGCTCATTTCTGGGGCAAACTCACGAGAACAAAATTACACGTGTCTTTTTATTTTCAGTGTAGATCATATATCTGAATTTTTGAACCTCAAGTCGCCCTGCTTAACAAAATCTGCAATGTTTTACAAATCCTGCAATACCAGTTTACACTGTATGTGTATTATATATGGCAGCACGCAGTCTAATCCTATATTTTGAACACGATCTTTGAAAACTGCCTGCTCATTTCTGGGGAAAATTCAGGTAAAACAAAATTACACGTGTCTTTTTATTTTCAGTGTAGATCATACATCTGAATTTTTGAACCTGAAGTCGCCCTGCTTAGCGAAATATGCAATGTTTTACAAATTACGTTATGACGTGCTATACTGTATGTGTATTATATATGACAGCGCGCTGTCCAATCCTATATTTTCAACATGATCTTTGAAATCTGCCTGCTCATTTCTGGGTCAAACTCAGGAAAAACAAAATTACACGTGTCTTTTTATTTTCAGTGTAGATCATATATCTGAATTTTTGAACCCAAGTCGCCCTGCTTAGCGAAATCTCCAATGTTTTACAAATCATGCAATACCGGTTTACACTGTATATGTATTATATATGGCAGCACGCAGTCTAATCCTATATTTTGAACACGATCTTTAAAAACTGCCTGCTCATTTTTGGGGAAAATTCAGGTAAAACAAAATTGCACATGTGATTTTTTATTTTCAGTGTAGATCATACACCTGAATTTTTGAACCTGAAGTCGCCCTGCTTAGTGAAATCTGTAATGATGTATATATCACGTTATGACGTGCTACACTGTATGTGTATTATATATGACAGCGCGCTGTCCAATCCTATATTTTGAACACGATCTTTGAAATCTGCCTGCTCATTTCTGGGGCAAACTCGGGAAAAACAAAATTACACGTGTATTTTTATTTTCAGGGTAGATCATAGATCTGAATGTTTGAAACTGAAACAGCCCTGCGTAGCGAAATCCTCCCCTAAAAAAAATCCTAACGCACTTTAGCAATGAGCTCATGTACAAACCATATTACGAAGGCGGGGAGCTTGACCATATGTCACTGACTATGCCAGATGACTGGCTCATGCCACGCTTATAGGCAAGCCCGTAGAGCCTGCGTGGACAAAAATGAGTAGTGACATGAAATGGTCCTGGATTATGTTTGTCATAGTCAGTAAGATTCGGTCTAGTTCACACCTTCGTGCAAAGGTTTGTGCATGGGACCATTGTTAAAGCGCTTGAGGATTTTTCAAATCCTATATTTTGAACACGATCTTTGACATCTGGCTGCTCATTTCTGGGGCAAACTCACGAAAACAAAATTACACGTGTCTTTTTATTTTCAGTGTAGATCATATATCTGAATTTTTGAACCTCAAGTCGCCCTGCTTAACAAAATCTGCAATGTTTTACAAATCCTGCAATACCAGTTTACACTGTATGTGTATTATATATGGCAGCACGCAGTCTAATCCTATATTTTGAACACGATCTTTGAAAACTGCCTGCTTATTTCTGGGGAAAATTCAGGTAAAACAAAATTACACGTGTCTTTTTATTTTCAGTGTAGATCATACATCTGAATTTTTGAACCTGAAGTCGCCCTGCTTAGCGAAATATGCAATGTTTTACAAATTACTTTATGACGTGCTATACTGTATGTGTATTATATATGACAGCGCGCTGTCCAATCCTATATTTTCAACATGATCTTTGAAATCTGCCTGCTCATTTCTGGGTCAAACTCAGGAAAAACAAAATTACACGTGTCTTTTTATTTTCATTTTAGATCATATATCTGAATTTTTGAACCCAAGTCGCCCTGCTTAGCGAAATCTCCAATGTTTTACAAATCATGCAATACCGGTTTACACTGTATATGTATTATATATGGCAGCACGCAGTCTAATCCTATATTTTGAACACGATCTTTGAAAACTGCCTGCTCATTTTGGGGGGAAATTCAGGTAAAACAAAATTCCACATGTGATTTTTTATTTTCAGTGTAGATCATACACCTGAATTTTTGAACCTGAAGTCGCCCTGCTTAGTGAAATCTGCAATGATGTATATATCACGTTATGACGTGCTACACTGTATGTGTATTATATATGACAGCGCGCTGTCCAATCCTATATTTTGAACACGATCTTTGAAATCTGCCTGCTCATTTCTGCGGCAAACTCGGGAAAAACAAAATTACACGTGTCTTTTTATTTTCAGTGTAGATCATAGATCTGAATTATTGAAACTGAGACAGCCCTGCTTAGCGAAATCCTCCCCTAAAAAAAAATCCTAAAGCGCTTTAGCAATGAGCTCATGTTCAAACCATATTACGAAGGCGAGGAGCTTGACCATATGTCACTGACTATGCCAGACGACTGGCTCATGCCACGCTTATAGGCAAGCCCGTAGAGCCTGCGTGGACAAAAATGAGTAGTGACATGAAATGGTCCTGGATTATGTTTGTCAAAGTCAGTAAGATTCGGTCTAGTTCACACCTTCGTGCATAGGTTTGTGCATGGGACCATTGTTAAAGCGCATGAGGATTTTTCAAATCCTATATTTTGAACACGATCTTTGACATCTGGCTGCTCATTTCTGGGGCAAACTCAGGAAAAAGAAAATTCACATGCCTTTTTATTTTCAGTCTAGATCATAGATCTGAATTTTTGACCCTGAAGTCGCCCTGCATAGCGAAATCTGCAATGTTTTACAAAACATGCAATACCGGTTTACACTGTATGTGTATTATATATTGCAGCACGCAGTCTAATCCTATATTTTGAACACGATCTTTGAAAACTGCCTGCTCATTTCTGGGGAAAATTCAGGTAAAACAAAATTACACGTGTCTTTTTATTTTCAGTGTAGATCATACATCTGAATTTTTGAACCTGAAGTCGCCCTGCTTAGCGTAATATGCAATGTTTTACAAATTACGTTATGACGTGCTACACTGTTGTGTATTATATATGACAGCGCGCTGTCCAATCCTATATTTTGAACACGATCTTTGAAATCTGCCTGCTCATTTCTGGGTCAAACTCAGGAAAAACAAAATTACACGTGTCTTTTTATTTTCAGTGTAGATCATATATCTGAATTTATGAACCTGAAGTCGCCCTGCATAGCGAAATCTGTATTGATTTATATATCATGTTATGACGTTCTATACTGTATGTGTATAATAATATAACAGCACGCAGTCTAATCCTATATTTTGAACACGATCTTTGAAAACTGCCTGCTCATTTCTGGGGAAAATTCAGGAAAAACAAAATAACACCTGTCTTTTTATTTTCAGTGTAGATCATATATCTGAATTTTTGAACCCGAAGTCGCCCTGCTTAGCGAAATCTGTAATGATGTATATATAACGTTATGACGTGCTACACTGTATATGTATTATATATGACAGCGCGCTGTCCAATCCTATATTTTGAACATGATCTTTGAAATCTGCATGCTCATTTCTGGGTCAAACTCAGGAAAAACAAAATTACACGTGTCTTTTTATTTTCAGTGTAGATCATATATCTGAATTTTTGAACCCGAAGTCGCCCTGCTTAGCGAAATCTGTAATGATGTATATATCACGTTATGACGTGCTACACTGTATGTGTATTATATATGACAGCGCGCTTTCCAATCCTATATTTTGAACATGATCTTTGAAATCTGCCTGCTCATTTCTGGGTCAAACTCAGGAAAAACAAAATTACACGTGTCTTTTTATTTTCAGTGTAGATCATATATCTGAATTTTTGAACCTGAAGTCGCCCTGCTTAACGAAATCTGCAATGTTTTACAAATTATGCAATACCGGTTTACACTGTATGTGTATTATATATGGCAGCACGCAGTCTAATCCTATATTTTGAACACGATCTTTGAAAACTGCCTGCTCATTTCTGGGGAAAATTCAGGTAAAACAAAATTACACGTGTCTTTTTATTTTCAGTGTAGATCATGCATCTGAATTTTTGAAACTGAAGTCGCCCTGCTTAACGAAATCTGCAATGTTTTACAAATCATGCAATACCGGTTTACACTGTATGTGTATTATATATGGCAGCACGCAGTCTAATCCTATATTTTGAACACGATCTTTGAAAACTGCCTGCTCATTTCTGGGGAAAATTCAGGTAAAACAAAATTACACGTGTCTTTTTATTTTCAGTGTAGATCATGCATCTGAATTTTTGAATCTGAAGTCGCCCTGCTTAGCGAAATATGCAATGTTTTAAAAATCACGTTATGACGTGCTACACTGTATGTGTATTATATATGACAGCGCGCTGTCCAATCCTATATTTTGAACATGATCTTTGAAATCTGCCTGCTCATTTCTGTGGCAAACTCGGGAAAAACAAAATTACACGTGTCTTTTTATTTTCAGTGTAGATCATAGATCTGAATGTTTGAAACTGAAACAGCCCTGCTTAGCGAAATCCTCCCCTAAAAAAAATCCTAACGCACTTTAGCAATGAGCTCATGTACAAACCATATTACGAAGGCGGGGAGCTTGACCATATGTCACTGACTATGCCAGACGACTGGCTCATGCCACGCTTATAGGCAAGCCCGTAGAGCCTGCGTGGACAAAAATGAGTAGTGACATGAAATGGTCCTGGATTATGTTTGTCATAGTCAGTAAGATTCGGTCTAGTTCACACCTTCGTGCATAGGTTTGTGCATGGGACCATTGTTAAAGCGCTTGAGGATTTTTCAAATCCTATATTTTGAACACGATCTTTGACATCTGGCTGCTCATTTCTGGGGCAAACTCAGGAAAAGAAAATTACACGTGTCTTTTTATTTTCAGTGTAGATCATATATCTGAATTTTTGAACCTGAATTCGCCCTGCTCAAGGAAATCTGCAATGTTTTACAAATCCTGCAATACCGGTTTACACTGTATGTGTATTATATATGGCAGCACGCAGTCTAATCCTATATTTTGAACACGATCTTTGAAAACTGCCTGCTCATTTCTGGGGTAAATTCAGGTAAAACAAAATTACACGTGTCTTTTTATTTTCAGTGTAGATCATACATCTGAATTTTTGAACCTGAAGTCGCCCTGCTTAGCGTAATATGCAATGTTTTACAAATTACGTTATGACGTGCTACACTGTATGTGTATTATATATGACAGCGCGCTGTCCAATCCTATATTTTGAACATGATCTTTGAAATCTGCCCGCTCATTTCTGGGTCAAACTCAGGAAAACAAAATTACACGTGTCTTTTTATTTTCAGTGTAGATCATATATCTGAATTTTTGAACCTGAAGTCGCCCTGCATAGCGAAATCTATAATGATTTATATATCATGTTATGACGTTCTATACTGTATGTGTATAAAAATATAACAGCACGCAGTCTAATCCTATATTTTGAACACGATCTTTGAAAACTGCCTGCTCATTTCTGGGGAAAATTCAGGTAAAACAAAATTACACGTGTCTTTTTATTTTCAGTGTAGATCATACATCTGAATTTTTGAACCTGAAGTCGTCCTTTTTATTTTCAGTGTAGATCATATATCTGAATTTTTGAACCTGAAGTCGCCCTGCTTAACGAAATCTGCAATGTTTTACAAATCCTGCAATACCGGTTTACACTGTATGTGTATTATATATGGCAGCACGCAGTCTAATCCTATATTTTGAACATGATCTTTGAAATCTGCCTGCTCATTTCTGGGTCAAACTCAGGAAAAACAAAATTACACGTGTCTTTTTATTTTCAGTGTAGATCATCTATCTGAATTTTTGAAACCGAAGTCGCCCTGCTTAGCGAAATCTGTAATGATGTATATATCACGTTATGACGTGCTACACTGTATGTGTATTATATATGACAGCGCGCTGTCCAATCCTATATTTTGAACATGATCTTTGAAATCTGCCTGCTCATTTCTGGGTCAAACTCAGGAAAAACAAAATTACACGTGTCTTTTTATTTTCAGTGTAGATCATATATCTGAATTTTTGAACCTGAAGTCGCCCTGCATAGCGAAATCTGTAATAATTTATATATCGTGTTATGACGTTCTATACTGTATGTGTATAATAATATAACAGCACGCAGTCTAATCCTATATTTTGAACATGATCTTTGAAATCTGCCTGCTCATTTCTGGGTCAAACTCAGGAAAAACAAAATTACACGTGTCTTTTTATTTTCAGTGTAGATCATGCATCTGAATTTTTGAATCTGAAGTCGCCCTGCTTAGCGAAATATGCAATGTTTTAAAAATTACGTTATGACGTGCTACACTGTATGTGTATTATATATGACAGCGCGCTGTCCAATCCTATATTTTGAACATGATCTTTGAAATCTGCCTGCTCATTTCTGTGGCAAACTCGGGAAAAACAAAATTACACGTGTCTTTTTATTTTCAGTGTAGATCATAGATCTGAATGTTTGAAACTGAAACAGCCCTGCTTAGCGAAATCCTCCCCTAAAAAAAATCCTAACGCACTTTAGCAATGAGCTCATGTACAAACCATATTACGAAGGCGGGGAGCTTGACCATATGTCGCTGACTATGCCAGACGACTGGCTCATGCCACGCTTATAGGCAAGCCCGTAGAGCCTGCGTGGACAAAAATGAGTAGTGACATGAAATGGTCCTGGATTATGTTTGTCATAGTCAGTAAGATTCGGTCTAGTTCACACCTTCGTGCATAGGTTTGTGCATGGGACCATTGTTAAAGCGCTTGAGGATTTTTCAAATCCTATATTTTGAACACGATCTTTGACATCTGGCTGCTCATTTCTGGGGCAAACTCGGGAAAAGAAAATTACACGTGTCTTTTTATTTTCAGTGTAGATCATATATCTGAATTTTTGAACCTGAAGTCGCCCTGCTTAACGAAATCTGCAATGTTTTACAAATCCTGCAATACCGGTTTACACTGTATGTGTATTATATATGGCAGCACGCAGTCTAATCCTATATTTTGAACACGATCTTTAAAAACTGCCTGCTCATTTCTGGGGTAAATTCAGGTAAAACAAAATTACACGTGTCTTTTTATTTTCAGTGTAGATCATACATCTGAATTTTTGAACCTGAAGTCGCCCTGCTTAGCGTAATATGCAATGTTTTACAAATTACGTTATGACGTGCTACACTGTATGTGTATTATATATGACAGCGCGCTGTCCAATCCTATATTTTGAACATGATCTTTGAAATCTGCCTGCTCATTTCTGGGTCAAACTCAGGAAAAACAAAATTACACGTGTCTTTTTATTTTCAGTGTAGATCATATATCTGAATTTTTGAACCTGAAGTCGCCCTCAATAGCGAAATCTGTAATAATTTATATATCTTGTTATGACGTTCTATACTGTATGTGTATAATAATATAACAGCACGCAGTCTAATCCTATATTTTGAACACGATCTTTGAAAACTGCCTGCTCATTTCTGGGAAAAATTCAGGTAAAACAAAATTACACGTGTCTTTTCATTTTCAGTGTAGATCATACATCTGAATTTTTGAACCTGAAGTCGCCCTGCTTAGCGTAATATGCAATGTTTTACAAATAACGTTATGACGTGCTACACTGTAATAGTATTATATATGACAGCGCGCTGTCCAATCCTATATTTTGAACATGATCTTTGAAATCTGCCTGCTCATTTCTGGGTCAAACTCAGGAAAAACAAAATTACACGTGTCTTTTTATTTTCAGTGTAGATCATATATCTGAATTTTTGAACCTGAAGTCGCCCTGCTTAACGAAATCTGCAATGTTTTACAAATCATGCAATACCGGTTTACACTGTATGTGTATTATATATGGCAGCACGCAGTCTAATCCTATATTTTGAACACGATCTTTGAAAACTGCCTGCTCATTTCTGGGGAAAATTCAGGTAAAACAAAATTACAAGTGTCTTTTTATTTTCAGTGTAGATCATGCATCTGAATTTTTGAATCTGAAGTCGCCCTGCTTAGCGAAATATGCAATGTTTTAAAAATTACGTTATGACGTGCTACACTGTATGTGTATTATATATGACAGCGCGCTGTCCAATCCTATATTTTGAACATGATCTTTGAAATCTGCCTGCTCATTTCTGTGGCAAACTCGGGAAAAACAAAATTACACGTGTCTTTTTATTTTCAGTGTAGATCATAGATCTGAATGTTTGAAACTGAAACAGCCCTGCTTAGCGAAATCCTCCCCTAAAAAAAATCCTAACGCACTTTAGCAATGAGCTCATGTACAAACCATATTACGAAGGCGGGGAGCTTGACCATATGTCGCTGACTATGCCAGACGACTGGCTCATGCCACGCTTATAGGCAAGCCCGTAGAGCCTGCGTGGACAAAAATGAGTAGTGACATGAAATGGTCCTGGATTATGTTTGTCATAGTCAGTAAGATTCGGTCTAGTTCACACCTTCGTGCATAGGTTTGTGCATGGGACCATTGTTAAAGCGCTTGAGGATTTTTCAAATCCTATATTTTGAACACGATCTTTGACATCTGGCTGCTCATTTCTGGGGCAAACTCAGGAAAAGAAAATTACACGTGTCTTTTTATTTTCAGTGTAGATCATATATCTGAATTTTTGAACCTGAAGTCGCCCTGCTTAACGAAATCTGCAATGTTTTACAAATCCTGCAATACCGGTTTACACTGTATGTGTATTATATATGGCAGCACGCAGTCTAATCCTTTATTTTGAACACGATCTTTGAAAACTGCCTGCTCATTTCTGGGGTAAATTCAGGTAAAACAAAATTACACGTGTCTTTTTATTTTCAGTGTAGATCATACATCTGAATTTTTGAACCTGAAGTCGCCCTGCTTAGCGTAATATGCAATGTTTTACAAATTACGTTATGACGTGCTACACTGTATGTGTATTATATATGACAGCGCGCTGTCCAATCCTATATTTTGAACATGATCTTTGAAATCTGCCTGCTCATTTCTGGGTCAAACTCAGGAAAAACAAAATTACACGTGTCTTTTTATTTTCAGTGTAGATCATATATCTGAATTTTTGAACCTGAAGTCGCCCTGCATAGCGAAATCTGTAATAATTTATATATCTTGTTATGACGTTCTATACTGTATGTGTATAATAATATAACAGCACGCAGTCTAATCCTATATTTTGAACACGATCTTTGAAAACTGCCTGCTCATTTCTGGGGAAAATTCAGGAAAAACAAAATAACACCTGTCTTTTTATTTTCAGTGTAGATCATATATCTGAATTTTTGAACCCGAAGTCGCCCTGCTTAGCGAAATCTGTAATGATGTATATATAACGTTATGACGTGCTACACTGTATATGTATTATATATGACAGCGCGCTGTCCAATCCTATATTTTGAACATGATCTTTGAAATCTGCATGCTCATTTCTGGGTCAAACTCAGGAAAAACAAAATTACACGTGTCTTTTTATTTTCAGTGTAGATCATATATCTGAATTTTTGAACCCGAAGTCGCCCTGCTTAGCGAAATCTGTAATGATGTATATATCACGTTATGACGTGCTACACTGTATGTGTATTATATATGACAGCGCGCTTTCCAATCCTATATTTTGAACATGATCTTTGAAATCTGCCTGCTCATTTCTGGGTCAAACTCAGGAAAAACAAAATTACACGTGTCTTTTTATTTTCAGTGTAGATCATATATCTGAAATTTTGAACCTGAAGTCGCCCTGCTTAACGAAATCTGCAATGTTTTACAAATCATGCAATACCGGTTTACACTGTATGTGTATTATATATGGCAGCACGCAGTCTAATCCTATATTTTGAACACGATCTTTGAAAACTGCCTGCTCATTTCTGGGGAAAATTCAGGTAAAACAAAATTACACGTGTCTTTTTATTTTCAGTGTAGATCATGCATCTGAATTTTTGAAACTGAAGTCGCCCTGCTTAACGAAATCTGCAATGTTTTACAAATCATGCAATACCGGTTTACATTGTATGTGTATTATATATGGCAGCACGCAGTCTAATCCTATATTTTGAACACGATCTTTGAAAACTGCCTGCTCATTTCTGGGGAAAATTCAGGTAAAACAAAATTACACGTGTCTTTTTATTTTCAGTGTAGATCATGCATCTGAATTTTTGAATCTGAAGTCGCCCTGCTTAGCGAAATATGCAATGTTTTAAAAATCACGTTATGACGTGCTACACTGTATGTGTATTATATATGACAGCGCGCTGTCCAATCCTATATTTTGAACATGATCTTTGAAATCTGCCTGCTCATTTCTGTGGCAAACTCGGGAAAAACAAAATTACACGTGTCTTTTTATTTTCAGTGTAGATCATAGATCTGAATGTTTGAAACTGAAACAGCCCTGCTAAGCGAAATCCTCCCCTAAAAAAAATCCTAACGCACTTTAGCAATGAGCTCATGTACAAACCATATTACGAAGGCGGGGAGCTTGACCATATGTCACTGACTATGCCAGACGACTGGCTCATGCCACGCTTATAGGCAAGCCCGTAGAGCCTGCGTGGACAAAAATGAGTAGTGACATGAAATGGTCCTGGATTATGTTTGTCATAGTCAGTAAGATTCGGTCTAGTTCACACCTTCGTGCATAGGTTTGTGCATGGGACCATTGTTAAAGCGCTTGAGGATTTTTCAAATCCTATATTTTGAACACGATCTTTGACATCTGGCTGCTCATTTCTGGGGCAAACTCAGGAAAAGAAAATTACACGTGTCTTTTTATTTTCAGTGTAGATCATATATCTGAATTTTTGAACCTGAATTCGCCCTGCTTAACGAAATCTGCAATGTTTTACAAATCCTGCAATACCGGTTTACACTGTATGTGTATTATATATGGCAGCACGCAGTCTAATCCTATATTTTGAACACGATCTTTGAAAACTGCCTGCTCATTTCTGGGGTAAATTCAGGTAAAACAAAATTACACGTTTCTTTTTATTTTCAGTGTAGATCATACATCTGAATTTTTGAACCTGAAGTCGCCCTGCTTAGCGTAATATGCAATGTTTTACAAATTACGTTATGACGTGCTACACTGTATGTGTATTATATATGACAGCGCGCTGTCCAATCCTATATTTTGAACATGATCTTTGAAATCTGCCCGCTCATTTCTGGGTCAAACTCAGGAAAACAAAATTACACGTGTCTTTTTATTTTCAGTGTAGATCATATATCTGAATTTTTGAACCTGAAGTCGCCCTGCATAGCGAAATCTATAATGATTTATATATCATGTTATGACGTTCTATACTGTATGTGTATAAAAATATAACAGCACGCAGTCTAATCCTATATTTTGAACACGATCTTTGAAAACTGCCTGCTCATTTCTGGGGAAAATTCAGGTAAAACAAAATTACACGTGTCTTTTTATTTTCAGTGTAGATCATACATCTGAATTTTTGAACCTGAAGTCGTCCTTTTTATTTTCAGTGTAGATCATATATCTGAATTTTTGAACCTGAAGTCGCCCTGCTTAACGAAATCTGCAATGTTTTACAAATCCTGCAATACCGGTTTACACTGTATGTGTATTATATATGGCAGCACGCAGTCTAATCCTATATTTTGAACACGATCTTTGAAAACTGCCTGCTCATTTCTGGGGTAAATTCAGGTAAAACAAAATTACACGTGTCTTTTTATTTTCAGTGTAGATCTTACATCTGAATTTTTGAACCTGAAGTCGCCCTGCTTAACGAAATCTGCAATGTTTTACAAATCATGCAATACCGGTTTACACTGTATGTGTATTATATATGGCAACACGCAGTCTAATCCTATATTTTGAACATGATCTTTGAAATCTGCCTGCTCATTTCTGGGTCAAACTCAGGAAAAACAAAATTACACGTGTCTTTTTATTTTCAGTGTAGATCATCTATCTGAATTTTTGAAACCGAAGTCGCCCTGCTTAGCGAAATCTGTAATGATGTATATATCACGTTATGACGTGCTACACTGTATGTGTATTATATATGACAGCGCGCTGTCCAATCCTATATTTTGAACATGATCTTTGAAATCTGCCTGCTCATTTCTGGGTCAAACTCAGGAAAAACAAAATTACACGTGTCTTTTTATTTTCAGTGTAGATCATATATCTGAATTTTTGAACCTGAAGTCGCCCTGCATAGCGAAATCTGTAATAATTTATATATCGTGTTATGACGTTCTATACTGTATGTGTATAATAATATAACAGCACGCAGTCTAATCCTATATTTTGAACATGATCTTTGAAATCTGCCTGCTCATTTCTGGGTCAAACTCAGGAAAAACAAAATTACACGTGTCTTTTTATTTTCAGTGTAGATCATGCATCTGAATTTTTGAATCTGAAGTCGCCCTGCTTAGCGAAATATGCAATGTTTTAAAAATTACGTTATGACGTGCTACACTGTATGTGTATTATATATGACAGCGCGCTGTCCAATCCTATATTTTGAACATGATCTTTGAAATCTGCCTGCTCATTTCTGTGGCAAACTCGGGAAAAACAAAATTACACGTGTCTTTTTATTTTCAGTGTAGATCATAGATCTGAATGTTTGAAACTGAAACAGCCCTGCTTAGCGAAATCCTCCCCTAAAAAAAATCCTAACGCACTTTAGCAATGAGCTCATGTACAAACCATATTACGAAGGCGGGGAGCTTGACCATATGTCGCTGACTATGCCAGACGACTGGCTCATGCCACGCTTATAGGCAAGCCCGTAGAGCCTGCGTGGACAAAAATGAGTAGTGACATGAAATGGTCCTGGATTATGTTTGTCATAGTCAGTAAGATTCGGTCTAGTTCACACCTTCGTGCATAGGTTTGTGCATGGGACCATTGTTAAAGCGCTTGAGGATTTTTCAAATCCTATATTTTGAACACGATCTTTGACATCTGGCTGCTCATTTCTGGGGCAAACTCGGGAAAAGAAAATTACACGTGTCTTTTTATTTTCAGTGTAGATCATATATCTGAATTTTTGAACCTGAAGTCGCCCTGCTTAACGAAATCTGCAATGTTTTACAAATCCTGCAATACCGGTTTACACTGTATGTGTATTATATATGGCAGCACGCAGTCTAATCCTATATTTTGAACACGATCTTTGAAAACTGCCTGCTCATTTCTGGGGTAAATTCAGGTAAAACAAAATTACACGTGTCTTTTTATTTTCAGTGTAGATCATACATCTGAATTTTTGAACCTGAAGTCGCCCTGCTTAGCGTAATATGCAATGTTTTACAAATTACGTTATGACGTGCTACACTGTATGTGTATTATATATGACAGCGCGCTGTCCAATCCTATATTTTGAACATGATCTTTGAAATCTGCCTGCTCATTTCTGGGTCAAACTCAGGAAAAACAAAATTACACGTGTCTTTTTATTTTCAGTGTAGATCATATATCTGAATTTCTGAACCTGAAGTCGCCCTGCATAGCGAAATCTGTAATAATTTATATATCTTGTTATGACGTTCTATACTGTATGTGTATAATAATATAACAGCACGCAGTCTAATCCTATATTTTGAACACGATCTTTGAAAACTGCCTGCTCATTTCTGGGGAAAATTCAGGTAAAACAAAATTACACGTGTCTTTTTATTTTCAGTGTAGATCATACATCTGAATTTTTGAACCTGAAGTCGCCCTGCTTAGCGTAATATGCAATGTTTTACAAATTACGTTATGACGTGCTACACTGTAATAGTATTATATATGACAGCGCGCTGTCCAATCCTATATTTTGAACATGATCTTTGAAATCTGCCTGCTCATTTCTGGGTCAAACTCAGGAAAAACAAAATTACACGTGTCTTTTTATTTTCAGTGTAGATCATATATCTGAATTTTTGAACCTGAAGTCGCCCTGCTTAACGAAATCTGCAATGTTTTACAAATCATGCAATACCGGTTTACACTGTATGTGTATTATATATGGCAGCACGCAGTCTAATCCTATATTTTGAACACGATCTTTGAAAACTGCCTGCTCATTTCTGGGGAAAATTCAGGTAAAACAAAATTACAAGTGTCTTTTTATTTTCAGTGTAGATCATGCATCTGAATTTTTGAATCTGAAGTCGCCCTGCTTAGCGTAATATGCAATGTTTTACAAATTACGTTATGACGTGCTACACTGTATGTGTATTATATATGACAGCGCGCTGTCCAATCCTATATTTTGAACATGATCTTTGAAATCTGCCTGCTCATTTCTGGGTCAAACTCAGGAAAAACAAAATTACACGTGTCTTTTTATTTTCAGTGTAGATCATATATCTGAATTTTTGAACCTGAAGTCGCCCTGCATAGCGAAATCTGTAATAATTTATATATCGTGTTATGACGTTCTATACTGTATGTGTATAATAATATAACAGCACGCAGTCTAATCCTATATTTTGAACACGATCTTTGAAAACTGCCTGCTCATTTCTGGGGAAAATTCAGGTAAAACAAAATTACACGTGTCTTTTTATTTTCAGTGTAGATCATACATCTGAATTTTTGAACCTGAAGTCGCCCTGCTTAGCGTAATATGCAATGTTTTACAAATTACGTTATGACGTGCTACACTGTAATAGTATTATATATGACAGCGCGCTGTCCAATCCTATATTTTGAACATGATCTTTGAAATCTGCCTGCTCATTTCTGGGTCAAACTCAGGAAAAACAAAATTACACGTGTCTTTTTATTTTCAGTGTAGATCATATATCTGAATTTTTGAACCTGAAGTCGCCCTGCTTAACGAAATCTGCAATGTTTTACAAATCATGCAATACCGGTTTACGCTGTATGTGTATTATATATGGCAGCACGCAGTCTAATCCTATATTTTGAACACGATCTTTGAAAACTGCCTGCTCATTTCTGGGGAAAATTCAGGTAAAACAAAATTACACGTGTCTTTTTATTTTCAGTGTAGATCATGCATCTGAATTTTTGAATCTGAAGTCGCCCTGCTTAGCGAAATATGCAATGTTTTAAAAATTACGTTATGACGTGCTACACTGTATGTGTATTATATATGACAGCGCGCTGTCCAATCCTATATTTTGAACATGATCTTTGAAATCTGCCTGCTCATTTCTGTGGCAAACTCAGGAAAAACAAAATTACACGTGTCTTTTTATTTTCAGTGTAGATCATATATCTGAATTTTTGAACCTGAAGTCGCCCTGCATAGCGAAATCTGTAATGATTTATATATCATTTTATGACGTTCTATACTGTATTTTAATAATAATATAACAGCACGCAGTCTAATCCTATATTTTGAACACGATCTTTGAAAACTGCCTGCTCATTTCTGGGGAAAATTCAGGTAAAACAAAATTACACGTGTCTTTTTATTTTCAGTGTAGATCATATATCTGAATTTTTGAACCTGAAGTCGCCCTGCTTAGCGAAATCTGTAATGATGTATATATCACGTTATGACGTGCTACACTGTATGTGTATTATATATGACAGCGCGCTGTCCAATCCTATATTTTGAACATGATCTTTGAAATCTGCCTGCTCATTTCTGGGTCAAACTCAGGAAAAACAAAATTACACGTGTCTTTTTATTTTCAGTGTAGATCATATATCTGAATTTTTGAACCTGAAGTCGCCCTGCTTAACGAAATCTGCAATGTTTTACAAATCATGCAATACCGGTTTACACTGTATGTGTATTATATTTTGTAGATCATAGATCTGAATGTTTGAAACTGAAACAGCCCTGCGTAGCGAAATCCTCCCCTAAAAAAAAACCCTAACGCACTTTAGCAGGCTCTTTTGAAAACTGCTTGCTCATTTCTGGGGAAAATTCAGGTAAAACAAAATTACACGTGTCTTTTTATTTTCAGTGTAGATCATACATCTGAATTTTTTAACTTGAAGTCGCCCTGCTTAGCGAAATATGCAATGTTTTACAAATAACGTTATGACGTGCTATACTGTATGTGTATTATATATGACAGCGCTTTGTCCAATCCTATATTTTGAACATGATCTTTGAAATCTGCCTGCTCATTTCTGGGTCAAACTCAGGAAAAACAAAATTACACGTGTCTTTTTATTTTCAGTGTAGATCATATATCTGAATTTTTGAACCTGAAGTCGCACTGCATAGCGAAATCTGTAATGATTTATATATCATGTTATGACGTTCTATACTGTATGTGTATAATAATATAAAAGCACGCAGTCTAATCCTATATTTTGAACACGATCTTTGAAAACTGCCTGCTCATTTCTGGGGAAAATTCAGGTAAAACAAAATTACACGTGTCTTTTTATTTTCAGTGTAGATCATATATCTGAATTTTTGAACCTGAAGTCGCCCTGCTTAACGAAATCTGCAATGTTTTACAAATCATGCAATACCGGTTTACACTGTATGTGTATTATATATGGCAGCACGCAGTCTAATCCTATATTTTGAACACGATCTTTGAAAACTGCCTGCTCATTTCTTGGGAAAATTCAGGTAAAACAAAATTACACGTGTCTTTTTATTTTCAGTTTAGATCATGCATCTGAATTTTTAAATCTGAAGTCGCCCTGCTTAACGAAATATGCAATGTTTTACAAATTACGTTATGACGTGCTACACTGTATGTGTATTATATATGACAGCGCGCTGTCCAATCCTATATTTTGAACATGATCTTTGAAATCTGCCTGCTCATTTCTGGGGCAAACTCGGGAAAAACAAAATAACACGTGTCTTTTTATTTTCAGTGTAGATCATAGATCTGAATGTTTGAAACTGAGACAGCCCTGCGTAGCGAAATCCTCCCCTAAAAAAAATCCTAACGCGCTTTAGCAATGAGCTCATGTTCAAACCATATTACGAAGGCGAGGAGCTTGACCATATGTCACTGACTATGCCAGACGACTGGCTCATGCCACGCTTATAGGCAAGCCCGTAGAGCCTGCGTGGACAAAAATGAGTAGTGACATGAAATGTTCCTGGATTATGTTTGTCAAAGTCAGTAAGATTCGGTCTAGTTCACACCTTCGTGCATAGGTTTGTGCATGGGACCATTGTTAAAGCGCATGAGGATTTTTCAAATCCTATATTTTGAACACGATCTTTGACATCTGGCTGCTCATTTCTGGGGCAAACTCAGGAGAAACAAAATTCACATGCCTTTTTATTTTCAGTCTTGATCATAGATCTGAATTTTTGACCCTGTAGTCGCCCTGCATAGCGAAATCTGCAATGTTTTACAAAACATGCAATACCGGTTTACACTGTAAGTGTATTATATATTGCAGCACGCAGTCTAATCCTATATTTTGAACACGATCTTTGAAAACTGCCTGCTCATTTCTGGGGAAAATTCAGGTAAAACAAAATTACACGTGTCTTTTTATTTTCAGTGTAGATCATACATCTGAATTTTTGAACCTGAAGTCGCCCTGCTTAGCGTAATATGCAATGTTTTACAAATTACGTTATGACGTGCTACACTGTATGTGTATTATATATGACAGCGCGCTGTCCAATCCTATATTTTGAACATGATCTTTGAAATCTGCCTGCTCATTTCTGGGTCAAACTCAGGAAAAACAAAATTACACGTGTCTTTTTATTTTCAGTGTAGATCATATATCTGAATTTTTGAACCTGAAGTCGCCCTGCATAGCGAAATCTGTATTGATTTATATATCATGTTATGACGTTCTATACTGTATGTGTATAATAATATAACAGCGCGCTGTCCAATCCTATATTTTGAACATGATCTTTGAAATCTGCCTGCTCATTTCTGGGGCAAACTCGGGAAAAACAAAATTACACGTGTCTTTTTATTTTCAGGGTAGATCATAGATCTGAATGTTTGAAACTGAAACAGCCCTGCTTAGCGAAATCCTCCCCTAAAAAAAATCCTAACGCACTTTAGCAATGAGCTCATGTACAAACCATATTACGAAGGCGGGGAGCTTGACCATATGTCACTGACTATGCCAGACGACTGGCTCATGCCACGCTTATAGGCAAGCCCGTAGAGCCTGCGTGGACAAAAATGAGTAGTGACATGAAATGGTCCTGGATTATGTTTGTCATAGTCAGTAAGATTCGGTCTAGTTCACACCTTCGTGCATAGGTTTGTGCATGGGACCATTGTTAAAGCGTAGAGGTTTTTCAAATCCTATATTTTGAACACGATCTTTGACATCTGGCTGCTCATTTCTGGGGCAAACTCAGGAAAAGAAAATTACACGTGTCTTTTAATTTTCAGTGTAGATCATATATCTGAATTTTTGAACCTGAAGTCGCCCTGCTTAACGAAATCTGCAATGTTTTACAAATCCTGCAAAACCGGTTTACACTGTATGTGTATTATATATGGCAGCACGCAGTCTAATCCTATATTTTGAACACGATCTTTGAAAACTGCCTGCTCATTTCTGGGGTAAATTCAGGTAAAACAAAATTACACGTGTCTTTTTATTTTCAGTGTAGATCATACATCTGAATTTTTGAACCTGAAGTCGCCCTGCTTAGCGTAATATGCAATGTTTTACAAATTACGTTATGACGTGCTACACTGTAAGTGTATTATATATGACAGCGCCCTGTCCAATCCTATATTTTGAACATGATCTTTGAAATCTGCCTGCTCATTTCTGGGTCAAACTCAGGAAAAACAAAATTACACGTGTCTTTTTATTTTCAGTGTAGATCATAGATCTGAATTTTTGAACCTGAAGTCGCCCTGCATAGCGAAATCTATAATGATTTATATATCATTTTATGACGTTCTATACTGTATGTGTATAATAATATAACAGCACGCAGTCTAATCCTATATTTTGAACACGATCTTTGAAAACTGCCTGCTCATTTCTGGGGAAAATTCAGGAAAAACAAAATAACACGTGTCTTTTTATTTTCAGTGTAGATCATATATCTGAATTTTTGAACCCGAAGTCGCCCTGCTTAGCGAAATCTGTAATGATGTATATATCACGTTATGACGTGCTACACTGTATATGTATTATATATGACAGCGCGCTGTCCAATCCTATATTTTGAACATGATCTTTGAAATCTGCCTCCTCTTTTCTGGGTCAAACTCAGGAAAAACAAAATTACACGTGTCTTTTATTTTCAGTGTAGATCATATATCTGAATTTTTGAACCTGAAGTCGCCCTGCTTAACGAAATCTGCAATGTTTTACAAATCATGCAATAACGGTTTACACTGTATGTGTATTATATATGGCAGCACGCAGTCTAATCCTTTATTTTGAACACGATCTTTGAAAACTGCCTGCTCATTTCTGGGGAAAATTCAGGTAAAACAAAATTACACGTGTCTTTTTATTTTCAGTGTAGATCATGCATCTGAATTTTTGAATATGAAGTCGCCCTGGTTAGCGAAATATGCAATGTTTTACAAATTACGTTATGACGTGCTACACTGTATGTGTATTATATATGACAGCGCGCTGTCCAATCCTATATTTTGAACATGATCTTTAAAATCTGCCTGCTCATTTCTGGGGCAAACTCGGGAAAAACAAAATTACACGTGTCTTTTTATTTTCAGGGTAGATCATAGATCTGAATGTTTGAAACTGAAACAGCCCTGCTTAGCGAAATCCTCTCCTAAAAAAAATCCTAACGCACTTTAGCAATGAGCTCATGTACAAACCATATTACGAAGGCGGGGAGCTTGACCATATGTCACTGACTATGCCAGACGACTGGCTCATGCCACGCTTATAGGCAAGGCCGTAGAGCCTGCGTGGACAAAAATGAGTAGTGACATGAAATGGTCCTGGATTATGTTTGTCATAGTCAGTAAGATTCGGTCTAGTTCACACCTTCGTGCATAGGTTTGTGCATGGGACCATTGTTAAAGCGCTTGAGGATTTTTCAAATCCTATTTTTTGAACACGATCTTTGACATCTGGCTGCTCATTTCTGGGGCAAACTCAGGAAAAGAAAATTACACGTGTCTTTTTATTTTCAGTGTAGATCATATATCTGAATTTTTGAACCTGAAGTCGCCCTGCTTAACGAAATCTGCAATGTTTTACAAATCCTGCAATACCGGTTTACACTGTATGTGTATTATATATGGCAGCACGCAGTCTAATCCTATATTTTGAACACGATCTTTGAAAACTGCCTGCTCATTTCTGGGGTAAATTCAGGTAAAACAAAATTACACGTGTCTTTTTATTTTCAGTGTAGATCATACATCTGAATTTTTGAACCTGAAGTCGCCCTGTATAGCGAAATCTGTATTGATTTATATATCATGTTATGACGTTCTATACTGTATGTGTATAATAATATAACAGCACGCAGTCTAATGCTATATTTTGAACACGATCTTTGAAAACTGCCTGCTCATTTCTAGGGAAAATTCAGGAAAAACAAAATTACACGTGTCTTTTTATTTTCAGTGTAGATCATATATCTGAATTTTTGAACCCGAAGTCGCCCTGCTTAGCGAAATCTGTAATGATGTATATATCACGTTATGACGTGCTACACTGTATGTGTATTATATATGACAGCGCGCTGTCCAATCCTATATTTTGAACATGATCTTTGAAATCTGCCTGCTCATTTCTGGGTCAAACTCAGGAAAAAAAAATTACACGTGTCTTTTTATTTTCAGTGTAGATCATATATCTGAATTTTTGAACCTGAAGTCGCCCTGCTTAGCGAAATCTGTAATGATGTATATATCACGTTATGACGTGCCACACTGTATGTGTATTATATATGACAGCGCGCTGTCCAATCCTATATTTTGAACATGATCTTTGAAATCTGCCTGCTCATTTCTGGGTCAAACTCAGGAAAAAAAAATTACATGCGTGTCTTTTTATTTTCAGTGTAGATCATATACCTGAATTTTTTAACCTGAAGTCGCCCTGCTTAGTGAAATCTGTAATGATGTATATATCACGTTATGACGTGCTACACTGTATGTGTATTATATATGACAGCGCGCTTTCCAATCCTATATTTTGAACACGATCTTTGAAATCTGCAGGCTCATTTCTGGGGCAAACTCGGGAAAAACAAAATTACACGTGTCTTTTTATTTTCAGGGTAGATCATAGATCTGAATGTTTGAAACTGAAACAGCCCTGCGTAGCGAAATCCTCCCCTAAAAAAAATCCTAACGCACTTTAGCAATGAGCTCATGTACAAACCATATTACGAAGGCGGGGAGCTTGACCATATGTCACTGACTATGCCAGATGACTGGCTCATGCCACGCTTATAGGCAAGCCCGTAGAGCCTGCGTGGACAAAAATGAGTAGTGACATGAAATGGTCCTGGATTATGTTTGAAATAGTCAGTAAGATTCGGTCTAGTTCACACCTTCGTGCATAGGTTTGTGCATGGGACCATTGTTAAAGCGCTTGAGGATTTTTCAAATCCTATATTTTGAAAACGATCTTTGACATCTGGCTGCTCATTTCTGGGGCAAACTCACGAAAACAAAATTACACGTGTCTTTTTATTTTCAGTGTAGATCATATATCTCAATTTTTGAACCTGAAGTCGCCCTGCATAGCGAAATCTGTATTGATTTATATATCATGTTATGACGTTCTATACTGTATGTGTATAATAATATAACAGCACGCAGTCTAATCCTATATTTTGAACACGATCTTTGAAAACTGCCTGCTCATTTCTGGGGGAAATTCAGGAAAAACAAAATAACACGTGTCTTTTTTTTTTCAGTGTAGATCATATATCTGAATTTTTGAACCCGAAGTCGCCCTGCTTAGCGAAATCTGTAATGATGTATATATCACGTTATGACGTGCTAGACTGTATATGTATTATATATGACAGCGCGCTGTCCAATCCTATATTTTGAACATGATCTTTGAAATCTGCCTCCTCTTTTCTGGGTCAAACTCAGGAAAAACAAAATTACACGTGTCTTTTTATTTTCAGTGTAGATCATATATCTGAATTTTTGAACCTGAAGTCGCCCTGCTTAACGAAATCTGCAATGTTTTACAAATCATGCAATACCGGTTTACACTGTATGTGTATTATATATGGCAGCACGCAGTCTAATCCTATATTTTGAACACGATCTTTGAAAACTGCCTGCTCATTTCTGGGGAAAATTCAGGTAAAACAAAATTACACGTGTCTTTTTATTTTCAGTGTAGATCATGCATCTGAATTTTTGAATCTGAAGTCGCCCTGCTTAGCGAAATATGCAATGTTTTACAAATTACGTTATGACGTGCTACACTGTATGTGTATTATATATGACAGCGCGCTGTCCAATCCTATATTTTGAACATGATCTTTGAAATCTGCCTGCTCATTTCTGGGGCAAACTCGGGAAAAACAAAATTACACGTGTCTTTTTATTTTCAGGGTAGATCATAGATCTGAATGTTTGAAACTGAAACAGCCCTGCTTAGCGAAATCCTCTCCTAAAAAAAATCCTAACGCACTTTAGCAATGAGCTCATGTACAAACCATATTACGAAGGCGGGGAGCTTGACCATATGTCACTGACTATGCCAGACGACTGGCTCATGCCACGCTTATAGGCAAGCCCGTAGAGCCTGCGTGGACAAAAATGAGTAGTGACATGAAATGGTCCTGGATTATGTTTGTCATAGTCAGTAAGATTCGGTCTAGTTCACACCTTCGTGCATAGGTTTGTGCATGGGACCATTGTTAAAGCGCTTGAGGATTTTTCAAATCCTATATTTTGAACACGATCTTTGACATCTGGCTGCTCATTTCTGGGGCAAACTCAGGAAAAGAAAATTACACGTGTCTTTTTATTTTCAGTGTAGATCATATATCTGAATTTTTGAACCTGAAGTCGCCCTGCTTAACGAAATCTGCAATGTTTTACAAATCCTGCAATACCGGTTTACACTGTATGTGTATAATAATATAACAGCACGCAGTCTAATCCTATATTTTGAACACGATCTTTGAAAACTGCCTGCTCATTTCTGGGGAAAATTCAGGAAAAACAAAATTACACGTGTCTTTTTATTTTCAGTGTAGATCATATATCTGAATTTTTGAACCCGAAGTCGCCCTGCTTACCGAAATCTGTAATGATGTATATATCACGTTATGACGTGCTACACTGTATGTGTATTATATATGACAGCGCGCTGTCCAATCCTATATTTTGAACATGATCTTTGAAATCTGCCTGCTCATTTCTGGGTCAAACTCAGGAAAAAAAAAATTACACGTGTCTTTTTATTTTCAGTGTAGATCATATATCTGAATTTTTGAACCTGAAGTCGCCCTGCTTAACGAAATCTGCAATGTTTTACAAATCATGCAATACCGGTTTACACTGTATGTGTATTATATATGGCAGCACGCAGTCTAATCCTATATTTTGAACACGATCTTTGAAAACTGCCTGCTAATTTCTGGGGAAAATTCAGGTAAAACAAAATTACACGTGTCTTTTTATTTTCAGTGTAGATCATGCATCTGAATTTTTGAATCTGAAGTCGCCCTGCTTAGCGAAATATGCAATGTTATACAAATTTCGTTATGACGTGCTACACTGTATGTGTATTATATATGACAGCGCGCTGTCCAATCCTATATTTTGAACATGATCTTTGAAATCTGCCTGCTCATTTCTGTGGCAAACTCGGGAAAAACAAAATTACACGTGTCTTTTTATTTTCAGTGTAGATCGTAGATCTGAATGTTTGAAACTGAAACAGCCCTGCTTAGCGAAATCCTCCCCTAAAAAAAATCCTAACGCACTTTAGCAATGAGCTCATGTACAAACCATATTACGAAGGCGGGGAGCTTGACCATATGTCACTGACTATGCCAGACGACTGGCTCATGCCACGCTTATAGGCAAGCCCCTAGAGCCTGCGTGGACAAAAATGAGTAGTGACATGAAATGGTCCTGGATTATGTTTGTCATAGTCAGTAAGATTCGGTCTAGTTCACACCTTCGTGCATAGGTTTGTGCATGGGACCATTGTTAAAGCGCTTGAGGATTTTTCAAATCCTATATTTTGAACACGATCTTTGACATCTGGCTGCTCATTTCTGGGGTAAATTCAGGTAAAACAAAATTACACGTGTCTTTTTATTTTCAGTGTAGATCATACATCTGAATTTTTGAACCTGACGTCGCCCTGCTTAGCGTAATATGCAATGTTTTACAAATTACGTTATGAGGTGCTACACTGTATGTGTATTATATATGACAGCGCGCTGTCCAATCCTATATTTTGAACATGATCTTTAAAATCTGCCTGCTCATTTCTGGGTCAAACTCAGGAAAAACAAAATTTCACGTGTCTTTTTATTTTCAGTGTAGATCATATATCTGAATTTTTGAAACCGAAGTCGCCCTGCTTAGCGAAATCTGTAATGATGTATATATCACGTTATGACGTGCTACACTGTATGTGTAATATATATGACAGCGCGCTGTCCAATCCTATATTTTGAACATGATCTTTGAAATCTGCCTGCTCATTTCTGGGTCAAACTCAGGAAAAACAAAATTACACGTGTCTTTTTATTTTCAGTGTAGATCATATATCTGAATTTTTGAACCTGAAGTCGCCCTGCTTAACGAAATCTGCAATGTTTTACAAATCATGCAATACCGGTTTACACTGTATGTGTATTATATATGGCAGCACGCAGTCTAATCCTATATTTTGAACGCGATCTTTGAAAACTGCCTGCTCATTTCTGGGGAAAATTCAGGTAAAACAAAATTACACGTGTCTTTTTATTTTCAGTGTAGATCATGCATCTGAATTTTTGAATCTGAAGTCGCCCTGCTTAGCGAAATATGCAATGTTTTACAAATTACGTTATGACGTGCTACACTGTATGTGTATTATGTATGACAGCGCGCTGCCCAATCCTATATTTTGAACATGATCTTTGAAATCTGCCTGCTCATTTCTGTGGCAAACTCGGGAAAAACAAAATTACACGTGTCTTTTTATTTTCAGTGTAGATCATAGATCTGAATGTTTGAAACTGAAGCAGCCCTGCTTAGCGAAATCCTCCCCTAAAAGAAATCCTAACGCACTTTAGCAATGAGCTCATGTACAAACCATATTACGAAGGCGGGGAGCTTGACCATATGTCACTGACTATGCCAGACGACTGGCTCATGCCACGCTTATAGGCAAGCCCGTAGAGCCTGCGTGGACAAAAATGAGTAGTGACATGAAATGGTCCTGGATTATGTTTGTCTTAGTCAGTAAGATTCGGTCTAGTTCACACCTTCGTGCATAGATTTGTGCATGGGACCATTGTTAAAGCGCTTGAGGATTTTTCAAATCCTATATTTTGAACACGATCTTTGACATCTGGCTGCTCATTTCTGGGGCAAACTCAGGAAAAGAAAATTACACGTGTCTTTTTATTTTCAGTGTAGATCATATATCTGAATTTTTGAACCTGAAGTCGCCCTGCTTAACGAAATCTGCAATGTTTTACAAATCCTGCAATACCGGTTTACACTGTATGTGTATTATATATGGCAGCACGCAGTCTAATCCTATATTTTGAACACGATCTTTGAAAACTGCATGCTCATTTCTGGGGTAAATTCAGGTAAAACAAATTACACGTGTCTTTTTATTTTCAGTGTAGATCATACATCTGAATTTTTGAACCTGAAGTCGCCCTGCATAGCGAAATCTGTATTGATTTATATATCATGTTATGACGTTCTATACTGTATGTGTATAATAATATAACAGCACGCAGTCTAATCCTATATTTTGAACACGATCTTTGAAAACTGCCTGCTCATTTCTGGGGAAAATTCAGGAAAAACAAAATTACACGTGTCTTTTTATTTTCAGTGTAGATCATATATCTGAATTTTTGAACCCGAAGTCGCCCTGCTTAGCGAAATCTGTAATGATGTATATATCACGTTATGACATGCTACACTGTATGTGTATTATATATGACAGCGCGCTGTCCAATCCTATATTTTGAACATGATCTTTGAAAACTGCCTGCTCATTTCTGGGGTAAATTCTGGTAAAACAAAATTACACGTGTCTTTTTATTTTCAGTGTAGATCATACATCTGAATTTTTGAACCTGAAGTCGCCCTGCTTAGCGTAATATGCAATGTTTTACAAATTACGTTATGACGTGCTACACTGTATGTGTATTATATATGAAAGCGCGCTGTCCAATCCTATATTTTGAACATGATCTTTGAAATCTGCCTGCTCATTTCTGGGTCAAACTCAGGAAAAACTAAATTACACGTGTCTTTTTATTTTCAGTGTAGATCATTATCTGAATTTTTGAACCTGAAGTCGCCCTGCATAGCGAAATCTGTAATGATTTATATATCATGTTATGACGTTCTATACTGTATGTGTATAATAATATAACAGCACGCAGTCTAATCCTATATTTTGAACACGATCTTTGAAAACTGCCTGCTCATTTCTGGGTCAAACTCAGGAAAAAAAAAATTACACGTGTCTTTTTATTTTCAGTGTAGATCATATATCTGAATTTTTGAACCTGAAGTCGCCCTGCTTAACGAAATCTGCAATGTTTTACAAATCATGCAATACCGGTTTACACTGTATGTGTATTATATATGGCAGCACGCAGTCTAATCCTATATTTTGAACACGATCTTTGAAAACTGCCTGCTCATTTCTGGGGAAAATTCAGGTAAAACAAAATTACACGTGTCTTTTTATTTTCAGTGTAGATCATGCATCTGAATTTTTGAATCTGAAGTCGCCCTGCTTAGCGAAATATGCAATGTTATACAAATTTCGTTATAACGTGCTACACTGTATGTGTATTATATATGACAGCGCGCTGTCCAATCCTATATTTTGAACATGATCTTTGAAATCTGCCTGCTCATTTCTGTGGAAAACTCGGGAAAAACAAAATTACACGTGTCTTTTTATTTTCAGTGTAGATCGTAGATCTGAATGTTTGAAACTGAAACAGCCCTGCTTAGCGAAATCCTCCCCTAAAAAAAATCCTAACGCACTTTAGCAATGAGCTCATGTACAAACCATATTACGAAGGCGGGGAGCTTGACCATATGTCACTGACTATGCCAGACGACTGGCTCATGCCACGCTTATAGGCAAGCCCCTAGAGCCTGCGTGGACAAAAATGAGTAGTGACATGAAATGGTCCTGGATTATGTTTGTCATAGTCAGTAAGATTCGGTCTAGTTCACACCTTCGTGCATAGGTTTGTGCATGGGACCATTGTTAAAGCGCTTGAGGATTTTTCAAATCCTATATTTTGAACACGATCTTTGACATCTGGCTGCTCATTTCTGGGGCAAACTCAGGAAAAGAAAATTACACGTGTCTTTTTATTTTCAGTGTAGATCATATATCTGAATTTTTGAACCTGAAGTCGCCCTGCTTAACGAAATCTGCAATGTTTTACAAATCCTGCAATACCGGTTTACACTGTATGTGTATTATATATGGCAGCACGCAGTCTAATCCTATATTTTGAACACGATCTTTGAAAACTGCCTGCTCATTTCTGGGGTAAATTCAGGTAAAACAAAATTACACGTGTCTTTTTATTTTCAGTGTAGATCATACATCTGAATTTTTGAACCTGACGTCGCCCTGCTTAGCGTAATATGCAATGTTTTACAAATTACGTTATGAGGTGCTACACTGTATGTGTATTATATATGACAGCGCGCTGTCCAATCCTATATTTTGAACATGATCTTTAAAATCTGCCTGCTCATTTCTGGGTCAAACTCAGGAAAAACAAAATTACACGTGTCTTTTTATTTTCAGTGTAGATCATATATCTGAATTTTTGAAACCGAAGTCGCCCTGCTTAGCGAAATCTGTAATGATGTATATATCACGTTATGACGTGCTACACTGTATGTGTATTATATATGACAGCGCGCTGTCCAATCCTATATTTTGAACATGATCTTTGAAATCTGCCTGCTCATTTCTGGGTCAAACTCAGGAAAAACAAAATTACACGTGTCTTTTTATTTTCAGTGTAGATCATATATCTGAATTTTTGAACCTGAAGTCGCCCTGCTTAACGAAATCTGCAATGTTTTACAAATCATGCAATACCGGTTTACACTGTATGTGTATTATATATGGCAGCACGCAGTCTAATCCTATATTTTGAACGCGATCCTTGAAAACTGCCTGCTCATTTCTGGGGAAAATTCAGGTAAAACAAAATTACACGTGTCTTTTTATTTTCAGTGTAGATCATGCATCTGAATTTTTGAATCTGAAGTCGCCCTGCTTAGCGAAATATGCAATGTTTTACAAATTACGTTATGACGTGCTACACTGTATGTGTATTATGTATGACAGCGCGCTGCCCAATCCTATATTTTGAACATGATCTTTGAAATCTGCCTGCTCATTTCTGTGGCAAACTCGGGAAAAACAAAATTACACGTGTCTTTTTATTTTCAGTGTAGATCATAGATCTGAATGTTTGAAACTGAAGCAGCCCTGCTTAGCGAAATCCTCCCCTAAAAAAAATCCTAACGCACTTTAGCAATGAGCTCATGTACAAACCATATTACGAAGGCGGGGAGCTTGACCATATGTCACTGACTATGCCAGACGACTGGCTCATGCCACGCTTATAGGCAAGCCCGTAGAGCCTGCGTGGACAAAAATGAGTAGTGACATGAAATGGTCCTGGATTATGTTTGTCATAGTCAGTAAGATTCGGTCTAGTTCACACCTTCGTGCATAGGTTTGTGCATGGGACCATTGTTAAAGCGCTTCAGGATTTTTCAAATCCTATATTTTGAACACGATCTTTGACATCTGGCTGCTCATTTCTGGGGCAAACTCAGGAAAAGAAAATTACACGTGTCTTTTTATTTTCAGTGTAGATCATATATCTGAATTTTTGAACCTGAAAACGCCCTGCTTAACGAAATCTGCAATGTTTTACAAATCCTGCAATACCGGTTTACACTGTATGTGTATTATATATGGCAGCACGCAGTCTAATCCTATATTTTGAACACGATCTTTGAAAACTGCCTGCTCATTTCTGGGGTAAATTCAGGTAAAACAAATTACACGTGTCTTTTTATTTTCAGTGTAGATCATACATCTGAATTTTTGAACCTGAAGTCGCCCTGCATAGCGAAATCTGTATTGATTTATATATCATGTTATGACGTTCTATACTGTATGTGTATAATAATATAACAGCACGCAGTCTAATCCTATATTTTGAACACGATCTTTGAAAACTGCCTGCTCATTTCTGGGGAAAATTCAGGAAAAACAAAATTACACGTGTCTTTTTATTTTCAGTGAAGATCATATATCTGAATTTTTGAACCCGAAGTCGCCCTGCTTAGCGAAATCTGTAATGATGTATATATCATGTTATGACGTTCTATACTGTATGTGTATAATAATATAACAGCACGCAGTCTAATCCTATATTTTGAACACGATCTTTGAAAACTGCCTGCTCATTTCTGGGGTAAATTCAGGTAAAACAAAATTACACGTGTCTTTTTATTTTCAGTGTAGATCATACATCTGAATTTTTGAACCTGAAGTCGCCCTGCTTAGCGTAATATGCAATGTTTTACAAATTACGTTATGACGTGCTACACTGTATGTGTATTATATATGACAGCGCGCTGTCCAATCCTATATTTTGAACATGATCTTTGAAATCTGCCTGCTCATTTCTGGGTCAAACTCAGGAAAAACTAAATTACACGTGTCTTTTTATTTTCAGTGTAGATCATTATCTGAATTTTTGAACCTGAAGTCGCCCTGCATAGCGAAATCTGTAATGATTTATATATCATGTTATGACGTTCTATACTGTATGTGTATAATAATATAACAGCACGCAGTCTAATCCTATATTTTGAACACGATCTTTGAAAACTGCCTGCTCATTTCTGGGGAAAATTCAGGTAAAACAAAATTACACGTGTCTTTTTATATTCAGTGTAGATCATACATCTGAATTTTTGAACCTGAAGTCGCCCTGCTTAGCGAAATATGCAATGTTTTACAAATTACGTTATGACGTGCTACACTGTATGTGTATTATATATGACAGCGCGCTGTCCAATCCTATATTTTGAACATTATCTTTGAAATCTGCCTGCTCATTTCTGGGTCAAACTCAGGAAAAACAAAATTACACGTGTCTTTTTATTTTCAGTGTAGATCATATATCTGAATTTTTGAAACCGAAGTCGCCCTGCTTAGCGAAATCTGTAATGATGTATATATCACGTTATGACGTGCTACACTGTATGTGTATTATATATGACAGCGCGCTGTCCAATCCTTTATTTTGAACATGATCTTTGAAATCTGCCTGCTCATTTCTGGGTCAAACTCAGGAAAAGAAAATTACACGTGTCTTTGTATTTTCAGTGTAGATCATATATCTGAATTTTTGAACCTGAAGTCGCCCTGCTTAACGAAATCTGCAATGTTTTACAAATCATGCAATACCGGTTTACACTGTATGTGTATTATATATGGCAGCACGCAGTCTAATCCTATATTTTGAACGCGATCTTTGAAAACTGCCTGCTCATTTCTGGGGAAAATTCAGGTAAAACAAAATTACACGTGTCTTTTTATTTTCAGTGTAGATCATGCATCTGAATTTTTGAATCTGAAGTCGCCCTGCTTAGCGAAATATGCAATGTTTTACAAATTACGTTATGACGTGCTACACTGTATGTGTATTATATATGACAGCGCGCTGTCCAATCCTATATTTTGAACATGATCTTTGAAATCTGCCTGCTCATTTCTGTGGCAAACTCGGGAAAAACAAAATTACTCGTGTCTTTTTATTTTCAGTGTAGATCATAGATCTGAATGTTTGAAACTGAAACAGCCCTGCGTAGCGAAATCCTCCCCTAAAAAAAATCCTAACGCACTTTAGCAATGAGCTCATGTACAAACCATATTACGAAGGCGGGGAGCTTGACCATATGTCACTGACTATGCCAGACGACTGGCTCATGCCACGCTTATAGGCAAGCCCGTAGAGCCTGCGTGTACAAAAATGAGTAGTGACATGAAATGGTCCTGGATTATGTTTGTCATAGTCAGTAAGATTCGGTCTAGTTCACATCTTCGTGCATAGGTTTGTGCATGGGACCATTGTTAAAGCGCTTCAGGATTTTTCAAATCCTATATTTTGAACACGATCTTTGACATCTGGCTGCTCATTTCTGGGGCAAACTCAGGAAAACAAAATTACACGTGTCTTTTTATTTTCAGTGTAGATCATATATCTGAATTTTTGAACCTCAAGTCGCCCTGCTTAACGAAATCTGCAATGTTTTACAAATCCTGCAATACCGGTTTACACTGTATGTGTATTATATATGGCAGCACGCAGTCTAATCCTATATTTTGAACACGATCTTTGAAAACTGCCTGCTCATTTCTGGGGAAAATTCAGGTAAAACAAAATTACACGTGTCTTTTTATTTTCAGTGTAGATCATACATCTGAATATTTGAACCTGAAGTCGCCCTGCTTAGCGAAATCTGCAATGTTTTACAAATCACGTTATGACGTGCTACAGCGCGCTGTCCAATCCTATATTTTGAACACGATCTTTGAAATCTGCCTGCTCATTTCTGGGTCAAACTCAGGAAAAACAAAATTACACGTGTCTTTTTATTTTCAGTGTAGATCATATATCTGAATTTTTGAACCCAAGTCGCCCTGCTTAGCGAAATCTCCAATGTTTTACAAATCATGCAATACCGGTTTACACTGTATATGTATTATATATGGCAGCACGCAGTCTAATCCTATATTTTGAACACGATCTTTGAAAACTGCCTGCTCATTTTTTCGGGAAAATTCAGGTAAAACAAAATTACACGTGTCTTTTTATTTTCAGTGTAGATCATGCATCTGAATTTTTGAATCTGAAGTCGCCCTGCTTAGCGAAATATGCAATGTTTTACAAATTACGTTATGACGTGCTACACTGTATGTGTATTATATATGACAGCGCGCTGTCCAATCCTATATTTTGAACATGATCTTTGAAATCTGCCTGCTCATTTCTGGGGCAAACTCGGGAAAAACAAAATTACACGTGTCTTTTTATTTTCAGTGTAGATCATACATCTGAATTTTTTAACCTGAAGTCGCCCTGCTTAGCGAAATATGCAATGTTTTACAAATTACGTTATGACGTGCTATACTGTATGTGTATAATAATATAACAGCACACAGTCTAATCCTATATTTTGAACACGATCTTTGAAAACTGCCTGCTCATTTCTGGGGAAAATTCAGGTAAAACAAAATTACATGTGTCTTTTTATTTTCAGTGTAGATCATATATCTGAATTTTTGAACCTGAAGTCGCCCTGCTTAACGAAATCTGCAATGTTTTACAAATCATGCAATACCGGTTTACACTGTATGTGTATTATATATGACAGCACGCAGTCTAATCCTATATTTTGAACACGATCTTTGAAAACTGCCTGCTCATTTCTGGGGAAAATTCAGGTAAAACAAAATTACACGTGTCTTTTTATTTTCAGTGTAGATCATACATCTGAATTTTTGAACCTGAAGTCGCCCTGCTTAGCGAAATATGCAATGTTTTACAAATTACGTTATGACGTGCTATACTGTATGTGTATTATATATGACAGCGCGCTGTCCAATCCTATATTTTGAACATGATCTTTGAAATCTGCCTGCTCATTTCTGGGTCAAACTCAGGAAAAACAAAATTACACGTGTCTTTTTATTTTCAGTGTAGATCATATATCTGAATTTTTGAACCCAAGTCGCCCTGCTTAGCGAAATCTCCAATGTTTTACAAATCATGCAATACCGGTTTACACTGTATATGTATTATATATGGCAGCACGCAGTCTAATCCTATATTTTGAACACGATCTTGGAAAACTGCCTGCTCATTTCTGGGGAAAATTCAGGTAAAACAAAATTACACGTGTCTTTTTATTTTCAGTGTAGATCATGCATCTGAATTTTTGAATCTGAAGTCGCCCCGCTTAGCGAAATATGCAATGTTTTACAAATTACGTTATGACGTGCTACACTGTATGTGTATTATATATGACAGCGCGCTGTCCAATCCTATATTTTGAACATGATCTTTGAAATCTGCCTGCTCATTTCTGGGGCAAACTCGGGAAAAACAAAATTACACGTGTCTTTTTATTTTCAGTGTAGATCATAGATCTGAATGTTTGAAACTGAAACAGCCCTGCGTAGCGAAATCCTCCCCTAAAAAAAATCCTAACGCACTTTAGCAATGAGCTCATGTACAAACCATATTACGAAGGCGGGGAGCTTGACCATATGTCACTGACTATGCCAGACGACTGGCTCATGCCACGCTTATAGGCAAGCCCGTAGAGCCTGCGTGGACAAAAATGAGTAGTGACATGAAATGGTCCTGGATTATGTTTGTCATAGTCAGTAAGATTCGGTCTAGTTCACACCTTCGTGCATAGGTTTGTGCATGGGACCATTGTTAAAGCGCTTCAGGATTTTTCAAATCCTATATTTTGAACACGATCTTTGACATCTGGCTGCTCATTTCTGGGGCAAACTCAGGAAAACAAAATTACACGTGTCTTTTTATTTTCAGTGTAGATCATATATCTGAATTTTTTAACCTGAAGTCGCCCTGCTTAACGAAATCTGCAATGTTTTACAAATCATGCAATACCGGTTTACACTGTATGTGTATTATATATGGCAGCACGCAGTCTAATCCTATATTTTGAACACGATCTTTGAAAACTGCCTGCTCATTTCTTGGGAAAATTCAGGTAAAACAAAATTACACGTGTCTTTTTATTTTCAGTGTAGATCATGCATCTGAATTTTTAAATCTGAAGTCGCCCTGCTTAGCGAAATATGCAATGTTTTACAAATTACTTATGACGTGCTACACTGTATGTGTATTATATATGACAGCGCGCTGTCCAATCCTATATTTTGAACATGATCTTTGAAATCTGCCTGCTCATTTCTGGGGCAAACTCGGGAAAAACAAAATAATACGTGTCTTTTTATTTTCAGTGTAGATCATAGATCTGAATGTTTGAAACTGAAACAGCCCTGCGTAGCGAAATCCTCCCCTAAAAAAAATCCTAACGCACTTTAGCAATGAGCTCATGTACAAACCATATTACGAAGGCGGGGAGCTTGACCATATGTCACTGACTATGCCAGACGACTGGCTCATGCCACGCTTATAGGCAAGCCCGTAGAGCCTGCGTGGACAAAAATGAGTAGTGACATGAAATGGTCCTGGATTATGTTTGTCATAGTCAGTAAGATTCGGTCTAGTTCACATCTTCGTGCATAGGTTTGTGCATGGGACCATTGTTAAAGCGCTTCAGGATTTTTCAAATCCTATATTTTGAACACGATCTTTGACATCTGGCTGCTCATTTCTGGGGCAAACTCAGGAAAACAAAATTACACGTGTCTTTTTATTTTCAGTGTAGATCATATATCTGAATTTTTTAACCTGAAGTCGCCCTGCTTAACGAAATCTGCAATGTTTTACAAATCATGCAATACCGGTTTACACTGTATGTGTATTATATATGGCAGCACGCAGTCTAATCCTATATTTTGAACACGATCTTTGAAAACTGCCTGCTCATTTCTTGGGAAAATTCAGGTAAAACAAAATTACACGTGTCTTTTTATTTTCAGTGTAGATCATGCATCTGAATTTTTAAATCTGAAGTCGCCCTGCTTAGCGAAATATGCAATGTTTTACAAATTACGTTATGACGTGCTACACTGTATGTGTATTATATATGACAGCGCGCTGTCCAATCCTATATTTTGAACATGATCTTTGAAATCTGCCTGCTCATTTCTGGGGCAAACTCGGGAAAAACAAAATAACACGTGTCTTTTTATTTTCAGTGTAGATCATAGATCTGAATGTTTGAAACTGAAACAGCCCTGCGTAGCGAAATCCTCCCCTAAAAAAAAATCCTAACGCACTTTAGCAATGATCGAGCTCATGTACAAACCATATTACGAAGGCGGGGAGCTTGACCATATGTCACTGACTATGCCAGACGACTGGCTCATGCCACGCTTATAGGCAAGCCCGTAGAGCCTGCGTGGACAAAAATGAGTAGTGACAGGAAATGGTCCTGGATTATGTTTGTTATAGTCAGTAAGATTCGGTCTAGTTCACATCTTCGTGCATAGGTTTGTGCATGGGACCATTGTTAAAGCGCTTCAGGATTTTTCAAATCCTATAATTTTGAACACGATCTTTGACATCTGGCTGCTCATTTCTGAGGCAAACTCAGGAAAACAAAATTACACGTGTCTTTTTATTTTCAGTGTAGATCATATATCTGAATTTTTGAACCTGAAGTCGCCCTGCTTAACGAAATCTGCAATGTTTTACAAATCCTGCAATACCGGTTTACACTATATGTCTATTATATATGGCAGCATGCAGTCTAATCCTATATTTTGAACACGATCTTTGAAAACTGCCTGCTCATTTCTGGGGAAAATTCAGGTAAAACAAAATTACACGTGTCTTTTTATTTTCAGTGTAGATCATACATCTGAATTTTTGAACCTGAAGTCGCCCTGCTTAGCGAAATATGCAATGTTTTACAAATTACGTTATGACGTGCTATACTGTATGTGTATAATAATATAACAGCACACAGTCTAATCCTATATTTTGAACACGATCTTTGAAAACTGCCTGCTCATTTCTGGGGAAAATTCAGGTAAAACAAAATTACACGACCGTGTCTTTTTATTTTCAGTGTAGATCATATATCTGAATTTTTGAAACTGAAGTCGCCCTGCGTAGCGAAATCTGTAATGATTTACAAATCATGCAATAACGGCCGTTTACACTGTATGTGTATTATATAATTGCAGCACGCAGTCTAATTCTGTCTTAAAGGCATTGCATACGTTTGGTAATGACTCTGAAAATTTATGGCAATAAAAACTTACTTGGTGAGAAGTACAGCTGCTTTGGGTAATATAATGCATATTGAGAAACGTTCAATTCGAAGTACCGCGGTTATGGAAAAATATGTCACTTTTTATCTCCAAAAAATATGAATCTGAGAAGCGTTATGGCCGTAACGCTTCTCAGCTATTGACTAACTGTTATCTGGCGTGAAATAACCGCTCTAGTTTGTCGCCAAAATCTCACAAACGCTACCACCTTTTGAATTGAAACTTTCACAGGTTGGTTTTATGGTATATAATTATACAATTATATTGGTTTGAAACAAACAATAGGCTCAAATTACCAAAGGTATGCAATCCCTTTAACTTTACTCAAAACATAAACACACATATCACACTTCCAATAACATTGGCGGTAGCGAAGCACGTGGAGCGACGCAAAAGGAAAAACAAAATTAACAAAATTAACACTTTTAAATTTTTCAAAGAGTTTTCGCACTGCGAAATAATGCCCATGCACACTGATCGGTTTTCGGGTACTTCATAAAGTTGTGCGTACTTGGGCGCATGAGGGCGTAGTACTGTGCGTTCGGTCCGCACGGACGGTACGAAAAGCATGGGATGCAGTGTGTGCTCGTGATATGTGTGAGGCTCAACATTTCATATACTTTTGGCACTGTACCTATTGTGCTTCAGTGGCGAATCTAGGGGGGGGGTTAGGGGGTTTACCCCCCCCCCCCCCTTGGGTTCCAAATTTTTGGGGTTTTTTACACAAAAAAAATTCACAAGTCAAAAAGATAAAGCTCCCTAGCTCCCTACCGCGGGGGGGGGGGGGGGGGACCACACACTTACCCCCACCCGCCCTCGCAGTGCCTGGCTAGAAAAATTCACTCTGCGTAAACACCGCCCCCTTACCAAAAAGCTAGATCCGCCACTGTGCTTGACTTTCTTTTGAAAGAAAAGAATTGAGAAGACTGACATTTAAAATGTAAGATTTGTTTTCAAATCTGTTTGGAAAGATGTGCTGAATCTACTGATTGACAAATTACATTGGCACTGAAACTACATGTATTCTTTATGCTGTATTATCCCCAAACCAAACTTACAAATTGCAAGACAATACAGTAAACATATTTCATTGAGGGGAAAATTCACGTTAAACACTGCATTCTATAGTTGTTTGTTGATTTATTAAGTTTCATGCAAGTCATGGGCATAACACGTATGCTTAGGTTTGGCACAGTAACTTTTGTTATACATGTATTTGCGTACCTTTTGTTACAGGTTTTGGTAGATACTATGTTTTCCTATGTGGATGCATCTTGGTATATTCCATGGTTCCTATTTTATTTGTCATATCCAGAAGGAGGAAAATTAATTGCCAGATTGCAAATCCAACAGATAAAAGTGTGATAAGAAAAACATCCAATTTACATTGCCTGAAAGATCAACTTTAAGATTTTCTGATAACTTTATGAGCAAGATGAAGTACATGTAATATACTTACAATGTACTTTGATATAAAAGGGTATATATCTCACAATAGAAAAGTGAATAATACCATTGAATACTGATTTTAAAATGAAGCAAATGACTGGTTGTTACATTCGCACTACTTACTAACAATACTCCTATAGGCCTATTCATGATTTATTTTTTATGATGGGAATAAATGAATGTCTATTTACTTGGGTTATGCACAACAAGTGAAGTTGATGTTTGGCTTCAGAAATGTCATTTCAATTTTGAAGACCGTGTTCCTGTTTTCATGGAATTGCCAAACAAGCTATTATTGTTCATCTTCCTTGACATGCAAAATACCCTCAATACTCTATCAATACTGTATTTGACATTGTTCCTCAGATTCTCATCTCTCTGTATTTGCTCTCGCATAATTATTATGACAAAAGTAAGATTGATGTTGTTTGGGTAAGGCAAAAAATGTACTTAATATAGAATTATGAAAAAGGACATAAAAAGACATGTAATTGTGGTAAACCAAATGTCAATAAAACACAATTCTACAAGAACTTGAATGACTCATGGCTAATGCTGTTTCCTCATTAAAAATCGAGTGAAGTGATTGAGTGACTTAACATACTTTGGTAGAAACCAAAACAGAAATGTTCACACGTTCACGGTAGAAAGATACTTTTAAAATGTTTCCGCCTGAAATTGTATATTTATCCAGAAATTAGTAAAACAACGACCGAAAATCTTTTTGATCTTTTATTGTATCTTCCTTGATATTTTTGCCCACGAATCTGTATTTCTTTGACAAAAACGCAGTGGCTATCGTTACGGCAGCCGTAACGCATTGTAACTGCGCACGCGCGATGGCGGCGTGTTTTAGCCGTAACCTTATAGTAACGTCTATTATTTGTACGGCAGTAGCACTGCGCAAAGGAACCAGAGTAATTTTGTCTTCTCAATTTTTCTTTTGATTTTCCTCTTTTCCGTTTAACATTAGATCCACGCCTAGACTATTTGTTTGTTTTGTTGTGGGTGTTTTTTGGTAAAACATGGAGGAAAGAAAGTATTTTCCATGGGTAACATAATAGGTAATATCATACTTCGTGGTCGAATAAATGCAGATATCAAGGAAGATACAGTAATTAACACGGTCATCTATGAAAATTTCAGTCCCATACGGTGCCCACTTTTGCACAAGGTCTCTATGAGGACTGATGCTCTATATGATATTTTTCTTTTAAACGAATTGACTCAGATTATCCAAGAAAGCAAGAGCTCTAAAACATTATTGTTAATATAACCTTAATGTAAAATATTATTTATTTCTGAACAACACCGAAAATAACTCAATAAAAATAATTCATCCATTAAATTGAATCCAAGTTTGCACATTATTCCCTATAGAGTTGAGGTAGTTGAAATAAACATAAATTAAATGGAAAGTACATGCATGTACAATGACAGCATCTTTCGAAAACGGCATGATGGCAACCTAAGTAAAAAAAAAAAAAAACACTAAAAAAGGTATACATGTGGCCTTTTCCCACTCTGTTACTGACACTGACAATTCCCCAACTTAAGAGGCAAATTCTGCGCCCACAACGAGAGCATTTGCCAGTCTACCCGTCAAACCTTGACCGCTACGACGGTAATAAAGGCCTGTGCATGCATCCTATGCGTACCCACACGTGTACAAAACACGTTAGATTCGAAGCAATCTGACATATCATCGCGCGTGCGCAGTTACAGTGCCGTAACTATAGCCATTGGGAAATGCGTTACGGCTGCCGTAACGATAGCCACTGCGAAAACCAAAATGATAGGTCTACGACGTTTGGTAATCCGACGTTTAAAGACCAACGAACAAACTACCAGACAACAGATGGCGCTGTTCAATAACAGATTGACAATTATATGACACGGTGGAAGCTTGTACAACCACACGTACATTCGTACGTGTACAAAGAAAACATGTTAAACTTCCTTCATTTTACACGGTATTTGGGCGTCAAATGATTCGATTCTGAGAGGTAAGTTGAACAAGGATTCAGTGATAGTTTTGGTGCTAGTTTTATGCCCGGGGAAGTCTTCAAAATTATTAAATAATGATTTGATTTCACTGGCCATTTTGTTTGTCTGTTATTTTATGTTAATTTCAAATGTTGGTAGCCTACGGACTTACGTTACATAGAAATACAATGTAAATGGTTGTACACGTATGCAACTTTACATACATTTACGTGCATTAAGCACGAAATTGCCGAGTTCGGAGTTGCTACAAAAGTGGATTTAAGATTCTGACTCTTTTTCTTAGTATTTTTATAAAAACAGGATCCAAAAATCCAGTAAAGGAAACTCTGATAAAAGTGATAGCGATACAGTCAGTGCCAGTGGGGATTGTGATAAGAAGAAGGGATGGGCATCGGACAAGTCGACCGCGGGACAACTCAACTCGAGACAACACGACAACTCAACTCCATATAATTATGCGATGCTAGGCTGATGTGTGCGAAAATCAGTTCCAACGTTTTTTAAATTCTATTAATAACGCAATATCATTCCTAATTCCGCTAAAATAACCTTTCAAATTATTACTTAAGTTGTGTTTGTTTGGACTGGTCTCTTAATTAATGTTTACTTTATTTATTTATCTTTTAGGATAATTAAGTTTTGACAAGGTTTCTCAGGTATTATTTCATGTAATATTTTTAGATAAATCTGTGGACATCAAAAAATTATTTTGGGCATTACTGGTGGTTAGAATAACATCACCGAATAAAAAATAACACAATGATGAAACACTACAAATTGAAATGGTATATCTTAATAAGGTAATAATCCAGACGAATTAGCTTAATAAATAATTAAATATACAGTATAAGTAAAATAATTAAGCAAAATAATTACCTAAAATAAATGATATGAAATGCTCTTGAGGGCCTATGCAGTATATTAATGATCTCGGAATTATATTTTTTAAAAATCAATATTCAATATTTATTATATTATTAAAATATTGACTCTGTTGTACTTCAAACTTGCCAGCTGCAGTGTGCCCGCTATGCTCATCTTGGCCGTCAGCCACGACACAGCCGTGAGCCCCTGTTACGCTGCCCCTGCGCCCGGCGGTCTCGTGTAAAACTCCGCAAATTGACACGGCCAACATGACGCCACGGCCCGCTGATGTTCTGTTTTTACAGGCCGACAAGCAGCCTTTTGCTTCCTATTTATTGCTATCGGAATAGTATTTTTTCTGTGTCATTTTTTTATTCACTAAATCACATGAAAGCCCTGCCCTCTTTCTACAAAATTAACCTTGCTAATAATGTAGAAGAGGACGTCACCAAGGTATATTTACAATGAAGGTAAGTATAATCACGTGCGCTTTATAAATATCCATTATTATTATTATTATTATTATTATATATTTTCGTTTGAATAATTTATATTGTTTCGTCGCGCACACCAGCCTAGCGTCAAAGTGACATAGAATGGAGTTGACTTGTCTCGGAGTCGAGTTGTCTTTGGAGTCAAGCTGTCTCAGAGTCGAGTTGTCTTTGGAGTCGAGTTGTCTTGAGTAGAGTTGTCCCACGGTCGACTTGTCTGACATTCGAAGGGATCCCCAAACACATTGATTTTTTAGCCCTTACATGTTAATAGCTTCTACTCCTCAAAAATGATACTTTTGACTTTCATCAAATGTTCCTGATGAGTCCTTAAAACCCTAAATTGAAGAAATTTGTGCAACATTTCGTTGTAAAAATGCAATTTTCTTTAAAAGTGCTTCTTGCAAACTTGAAAACAGCCCGTCTAATCGCGTGAGTCAATTTTGTCTGGTCTGGCTAGTCTAGAGTCCAGACTCAACAGATCAAGAGTCTGAAAAATGTCAGAAGGCCATTTCCCACCTCACTTGACCAATCTCGGGGGTGGAAACCAGACTATTCTCGTCTGCGGCCGTCTGTGCGGTCGTGAAATGTTACATCTTTGTTACTGTTTTTACCCCATAATTTCCCTCAAAAATGAAAGCCCTGCCCTCTTTCTACAAAATTAACCTTTCTAATAATGTAGAAGAGGACGTCACCAAGGTATATTTAGGTAAGTAACTTTCCAAAAAGTAGTTTTCCTTTCCTTTATAGTTTTGGGACCCGTCTTATCACAATCAATCACCGATACAGTATTACTGGAGAGAATTCCACTGATGACCACTACCATAACTACGGAAAAAGGGTTAACATTAGGCCTATTCTGTCAGTCGAACATCCTGACTTTTTTGGTCACTGAACAATGTGGCTGGAGTGAAAAATGTAAGCACACATAGCACAATGTGCTGGAGTTTACTTATATTACATTGTGCAAACACAATAAGTGAAGACTCGCCGACTAAAAAAATTGTCAACCATTTCATTTTTACGCAGTAACAACTAGTTACATTAAATTCTCAGGAAGATTATTGCAGATGGCATTCACTTTTCGTTGTGTCAAAATTAGAGCTTCGGCCTACTTTATTATGTGGCAGGATATATTTTGCTGGACATCACTGGCATTCTTCTTAAGTTCTTGCAAAACATATTTTGCCATTCCCTTACTCCAATTCTCATCATGTTATGCCCGCAGGAACGTACATCCGACAAAATAACATTTACAGAAAGAAGGCCAGCATGACGTATTGAGAATTGGCCAATCAGAAGAATGACAGTGCTGGCAAAAATATACACTTCCAATTATATTGTCTCCTTTCAGCAATAAATGTAAGAACCCAATGTTATTTGTTAGGCTAACAATTGAACAATCTAATCTTATTTAACGTACGTACATGTATAATAGATTACAAGTCAACTCACCCCCTGACCGACTCGCCCCTTGACCGACTTGCCCCTTACCAACTCGCCTCCTAGCCCGACTTGCCCCTGGCTGACTCGCCCCCTGACCGACTCGCCCCCTGTCCAACTCGCCCCCTAATTTATTCCGAAATGAGCTGCAAAATGTGAAGATAATAATGCATAATTTAATCAGAATTATTACCCAAATGCTTCTGACCCTTTTGTAGGGCCTACTAAGTGTTAATGCAGAACATATTATAATTAAAACAAACCATACATGCCATAGAACAAAACAGATCATCATAATGAAAAAAACTCTACAAAAATGTCAACAATAACACTTTAAGTTTAAGCAAGACATTTTATTTAAACAAAACGATGACAAAATTAGTAAAGAAATAACATCATATAATAGAACACAAAATAGTTATTATATCTCTCAGAGTCACAAAAACTCGAAAACATCCTAAATGACAAGAACACAAAATTTAGCCAGGGGGCGAGTCGGCCAGGGGACGAAACGGCTAGGAGGCGAGTTGGTAAGGGGCGAGTCGTTCAGGAGGCGAGTTGGCAAGGGGGCGAGTTGGTAAGGGGCAAGTTGGTAAGGGGCGAGTCGTTTAGGAGGCGAGTTGGTAAGGGGCAAGTTGGTAAGGGGTGAGTCGGCTAGGAGGCGAGTTGACCTGTTACCCCTTACATGTACATGATTGGTAAAGGTCACAGAACAGGACTCACACTTTGTCTAATCCAGCATATACATGAAATAATGCACAGTCTGTGAAAATTTGATCTCAATCGGACATCTGAGCCACGATAACGAAAAACTTATTTCTTATAAAACATGAAGAATGGCCTCATCTTACCCCGAGATCAAAACTGTAAAATCCGGTCTTTGTTTAACCAATTTCTGGAGAAATAGGCCTACACTATTTCAGGCGGAAATATTTCTACCAGCACCATCTTCATCCTTGGAAAGTTATTTGGAAATCCAAGAATATTTCTGTTTGTGCATGTTACCAATCCTGTACTGAACCTTTAACTCTAATTTCAGGAGCACTTGTAATTAAGAGCCAACATGGACAGAGGAACTCGTAAAGACCTCTTGGAGACGATAGAAAAACAGAAGAAGGAATTGTCACGATACGAAGGAAGACTTAGAGGTGAGCACATTCTTTGGACTTGGACCAAGTTGGGCCATCAAGCCCCATACTGTATAAAGTTTCAATACCTGCAGTCGATTTCACGAAACTTTACGCAGTTGCGTAAGTCTACTTACGCCACAAATTTCGTGGCGTAAGTGGACTTACGCAACTGCGTAAAGTTTCGTGAAATCGGGCACTGGGCTGTACAGTCCTGTGTCCTTCATAATACCACACTGTGCAGTATCCCTATGGCACATTCTTTTGACTTGGACCACGTTGGGCTTTCAAGCCCCATTTTCTGAGTGCTTGTGAGTGCATGTGAAAAAAAATCACTTGCTGGCTCATCAGGTGCGATTCGAACGCACGACCTCCTGCTTATTACATGTAGTGCAGATGTCATCGAATCCAAGCCCCATTATAAAGTTACAGTGCCTGGACTCTACAGTCCTGTGTCCTTCAAAAGCCCATACTAACACTGTAATACTGTATTAGTCAAATTGTCTATTTATTGTTTATTAATGGGAGACTTTAGAGAACCGGTCTGGCGGTCTTGAGTCAACAGCGCACTCGCAAACCATGCTTGCGCAATTGTGGGCATGCGCTCGTTGTTTTGCGCGTGCGTGCGCTTGCACTGTTGACTTTAGACCGGTTCTCCAAAAGTCTCCCGTTGTTTGTTTATATTTATGCTTACAAATACTTACTGTACGTATGAATGGTTGCATTGTCAGATATTGTCCACGCCTACAAAAATCTCAACAAAGAGAAGGAGGCCCTTGAAGCTAGCGTACAAGCCCTGAGTGCTACAAGCCCACAGAGACCCAGTGGCACACCCCAGGGCACCAAGACCCAGGGGCAGAGAAGTGACAGGGAGGCAGGGGATGATGATGACGGATCGGTGGACTCACAGAGCATGAGGGATGAGGTGAATATGCTTAAGATATTAAGCAGGAGGGGTAGCTTTACCCTAAGATGACCAGACGTCCCCGATTTCCAGGGACAGTCCCCGATTTGACAGTGCCGTCCCTGATGAAAAATTGTCCCCGAAAATGTCCCTGATTAGACGAAATGCCCCCGGAAATTCTAATTGTCCTAAAAAAAATGAATAAAAATGCTGTGCTGAAGAATTCGTCGAAGATTTTCATAAACTATGATCCAGGACACAGCAGGAGTTAGAAGTTGATAGTTCAAGGCTGGGAATTATAAAAGCCCAAGAGTTCGGGCAAAGCCTAGGCCTGGCCAGGCTGTTCAGTGGCTGAACCCAACCAGTATTAGAGTTTGTCTGCATTAACTGTATCCTTTTCGTTGTCAATTAGAGCAAAGATGGTTCCGACACGGAATCCACGGAAAAAGAAGACAGCATCAACTACCAACAGCTGAAGGACCAACTTAGCACGCTTACAACAGCCCTGGCAACCGTAACTGCGCAGAAATCCAAGATGGAGGCTAGTTTCCAAGCCGACAAAAAGAAACTTCGAGTAAGTCTAAATTTTCCTTCTTTTCTTGCTGTTTTTAATAACCATACATTTTTTTAATATTATTGAAAAATTAACAATGTACGGTAAATTGACTAGAGTGGGATTCGAACCAGTGACCTTCTGAATACCGTACACTGCGCTCTTAACAACCGAGCTATCCAGCCCTGTGTTGGCAGTGTACTTAATAGTCAATTATCTTTGTTTGCTAGCCAGTCAGAAGCAGTGTTTGAGTCGAATCCTCAAATTCGAGTACAGAGTACATAGCCGAGTCCGAGTACCAAAATCCGAGTCCATGTCCAAGTACATGCACAGTACCAACACACAGTGCCAAAAGCAGGCAGTTTGCTTCTCAAAGATGTTTATTGAAGTTGGACATTAATTGTGCAACTCTTCTTAGAAATTCTTGTTTTACAAACCATGCAAATGACTAACACGTTCCCGATGATCTTCATACTCTTATTATATAATTTATCGGAACATAATCAACTGTAAAATTGTAACAAAAATGAAATTTGCACTAAACATGCTGTAAATGGTCGAGTACTCCCAAAGTTCAAGTATATAGACATGATAGAATCGAGAATGGGCCAAGTACATTTATTTTGGAGTACTTTTAATTGAGTACGGGCCGAGTATTTGCATGTTCTCGAATTGTACTCGAGTATGCGTACTCCAACACTGCTTAAAAGCATAGGCTTGGCAAGGCCTCCAAAAAAAAATTATTGAGTTTGAGACTGAAAATGGACTCAACAGTTTGTAAACAGTGCAAACAGTCACCATGGGAAATCTTGGTTTCGAACATTAGATGCTGTGTTTTTCAAGGAAATCAAGATTTAGTGTCTTTTCCAAAGATCGTTCGTCCGAACGTTTTTTGGAACAAACATAAAGTAAACTATTCTTCATGTTTTATAAGAAAAATCGAGTCGGGTTTTCACTATTTTTCTCGTGACTCAGATGTCCGATTGAGCTCAAATTTTCACAGGTTTATTATTTCATGTACATGTTTGATCAGGCAAAGTATGAGTGCTGTCCTGTCTTGCTTTAGTTTACGATAATTAGAAATCAAGTGAAATGTACAAAAAAGTTATTAAAACAGCGGTCAACTGCCGTGAACAGCGCAATAACGGTATGCAGTTAGTGGTTGTGATTCACCCATAATGTCATGTGTCATGGCGGCCACAAAAATGTGTAAGGACACTATCCCCCATGAGTGATGTGACCTGGGTTCAGACAGTAGATATTTGTGACATGATTGAATCATGCGAGATTGTTTGTAAGGTGTGAGGAGATCCATGATGTAAGAAGGGGCTTTGCCATTAAGAGCCTTATAGACAATTAATATAGAAGCTTGTAGATTATCCTGTAAGAGACTGGTAACCAGTGAAGATCTTTTAGAATGGGAGTGATGTGAGCAGACTTTTTATTAGTTAATGTAATGAGACTGATGTCTCTGACTTTTTGACTTCACAGCAAGAATTTGAAGAGTCTTTGTTGCATTATCAAGAAGGAAGGGAGCAGTTTGCTGAGGAGAGGTCTAAACTTCAGGAACAGCTCCAAGAGGTAATATCTGTTTGTTTGTCAGGCTGTGGAATGTCTGTCTATCTGTGGAACCAGCTGCAATTTTCTTGAGTCTTGTAACCCTAACCCTCTGCACCTACCACACAAGACAAGAGCTGCTTGCCACACATTACCACAGTCTCCACGGGGACACTGGATATTAACCCTAACCCTCTGCACCTACCACACAATATAAGAGCTGCCTACCACACATTACCACAGTCTCCACAGGGAGACTTAACCCTAACCATCTGCACCTACCACACAATATAAGAGCTGCCTACCACACATTACCACAGTCTCCACAGGGAGACTTAACTCTAACCATCTGCACCTACCACACAAGACAAGAGCTGCCTACCACACATTACCACAGTCTCAACAGGGAGACTTAACTCTAACCATCTGCACCTACCACACAAGACAAGAGCTGCCTACCACACATTACCACAGTCTCAACAGGGAGACTTAACTCTAACCATCTGCACCTACCACACAAGACAAGAGCTGCCTACCACACATTACCACAGTCTCCACAGGGAGACTTAACCCTAACCATCTACACCTACCACACAATACAAGTGCAGCTTACCACACACTACAACAGTCTCCACAGAGGGACGTAACCTCAACCCTCTACTCCTACCACACAAGATAAGCGCTGCTTACCCCCACACACTCCTAAGATCTCCACAGGGGGACTGGATATTTACCCTAACCCTGTACACCTATATAACACAAGACGAGCTGCTTACAACACACAGTCTCCACAGAGGGACTTAACCCTAACCCTCTACATCTACCACGCAAGACAAGTGCTGCTTACCACACACTACTAATGTCTCCACAGGGGGACCGGATATTTACCCTAACCCTCTACATCTACCACACAAGACAAGTGCTGCTAACCACCCACTACCATAATCTCCATAGGTGAACTGGATCATAAACCATGCAATACCACACAAACCACACTGGTGTATTTTGATATTCAGGATACCACACTTAACACAGTAGAAACTATGTGTGGTAGTCTGTGGTATGCAGGAGGGTTAGGGTTAATCTTCGACCTCTTTTCCTCAGCCAGAATAATTGATCAAAATGATCAAAATTTTTATTTTAAAAACCTGATTTAGACAGCATTTTGGTGTAAACATTCCAAGTTGCTGTTTCATTTTTTAGGCACGGAACAAATCCAGAACACAGCAACAAGAACGGGAACAGGAACATGTAGACCACGCTGCTATGATCAGAGAACTGCAGACACTACTAGCTCAGGAACGGAACGACAAGGAGAGACTAGAGAATAAGGTCAGGTCAAAGGTCATTGTCATGAAATATGCAAATTACTTTGGTCAGAGGCTACCCCTGTGAAATAAGCAACTAAAAAGCGATGTCCATATATATAATCGGCACCAGTAAAAAGGAAATAAGTATGTAGTTTCATGTCTATGTTGTACTTCGGTAAAGGAACTTTAATAATGGTTGGGGTCTATTTCTGGAAAGCCAGTCCAGGCCTCGGCTTTGCCTGGGCTCTTGGGCTTCTATAATCCCCAGCCTTGAACTATCATCTTCAAGCCCCTGCTGTGTCCTGGATCATAGTTGGCACTAACCTGATTGACAGATTGAGTCCACATTGATCATGGACAGTATCCAGAAGCCAGGCTTGATTGATTTCAAGCAGCTCTATTGAAGTGAAGTTCAGGGCTAACAAGCATGACAAGAGGAGAATTTCAGGCCTGAAGGCCCAGGCCTACTTAGGCCTTTCAAAGGCCAGCCATTACAAGTCTTTAAGTTTCTCTCCCTAACTAGTTCACAACATAAAATGATAACACATTGCTTCATTGGCTTTGGTTCAGCACTAACAGACACACAAAGAATAAACAAACGGACTGCAAGTTGAGAATGTACCATTAATTTTAATTTTAATTCTTTCTTAGCTTGGAGATTTAGAAGACGGTCTCGCTATCGCAAAATCACAACCAGACAAGTAAGTACTGAGAAAAATCTCATTCTTTTGGAAATTTTTCTAAAATTAACATTGGTCCAGGGGTTGATTTCACCAAACTCATCGTAACTTACTATCAATCGTAGGACTTGTGATGCATTGCAGCCCTACGTTGGATACAATGGGCTATCCTTCGTAACTCGAGTTAAAATCGATCGTAGGGCTTGTCTTGGTAGGCGCAGAGGGTTTAGGGGTAATATCCAGTCCCCCTGTGGAGACTGCACATTAGAAGTGTGTGGTAATCAGCACTTGTCTTGTGTGGTACAAATGTAGGTGCAGAGGGTTAGGGTTATTAGTTTCTCTGTGAAGACTGTGGTAAGCAGCTCTTGTTTTGTGTGGCAAGTGTAGAGGGTTAGGGTTAAGTTCCCCTGTGGAGACTGTGGTAATGTGTGGTAAGCAGCACTTGTCTTGTGTGGTTGGTGCAGAGGGTTAGGGTTAATATCCAGTGTCCCCGTGGAGACTGTGGTAATGTGTGGCAAGCAGCTCTTGTCTTGTGTGGTAGGTGCTATGGTTTTAGCTATAGCAAAAAGCCATTAGAAATGATTGTATGGAATTTTGCTCATCAGGTCTGCAGCATATGAGGAGCATGTAAGATCCTTGAACAGGGATCTGGATGCGGCTAGGAACCAGTTGAGGGCAGCGGAGGATAAAGCTAAGAGACCCTCTCCACTGCTGGTGCAGCTACAGAAAGAGATGGCTGATATGAAGGTATGACCAGTCATTTTAAATTCATTTTTGCAGATGTTTCATAATGCTTCATTGTTACCTTGTCATCAAGTTGTAGACCAGTCCATGAACCTTGGCAGTATTAAGTCTGTCAATCTGTATAATGATATGAATGGTGATGATCAATAACAACACCAGCATCAACAACAACAGCAGCAACAACAACAGCAACAACAGCAACAACAACAACAACAACAACTGCAACAACAACAGCAACAACAACAACAACTGCAACAACAACAACAACAACTGCAACAACAACAACAGCAACAACAACAACTGCAACAACAACAGCAACAACAACAACAACTGCAACAACAACAGCAACAACAACAACAGCAGCAACAACAACAACAACAGCAACAACAACAACAACTGCAACAATAACAACAACAACTGCAACAACAACAACAACTGCAACAACAACAACTGCAACAACAACAGCAACAACAACAACAACACCAACAACTGCAACAACAACAACAACTGCAACAATAACAACAACAAAAGTAGTCGCAACAACAATAGCAACAACAGCAACAACAACAGCAACATCAACAACAACAACAACAACAAGAACTGTAACAATAACAACAACAAAAGTAGTTGCAACAACAACAACAACAACAGCAGCAGCATCAACAACAACAACTGCAAGAATAGCAGCAAGAACAGCAGCAACAACAACAATAACAACAACAAAAGGAGTCGCAACAACAATAGCAACAACAGCAACAACTGCAAGAACAGCAGCAACAACAACAACTAGACATGTGTTTGTTGGTAACAAACACTGAGCTGTTTCGCGTATGTTTTATAAAATATAAAAAATAAACATGTACACAATTGGTCCAGTACAGAGAAATAGCCTATCAGCGATGTCTTAATTGTTGCAAACAACAACTATGAGCAACGTCGTCACTCGTCCATCAATACACGTACAGATACAAACACAGGGCCGTGAAAAACACAGAAATGGCAGAGTCTACTACAGGCCAGCGTGCATAGTACGTATGGTTGTGGTTATGGGCGTTGGAAACAGCAAAATAATAGATTTTCTAGCTTGTCATGCTCCGTTAACGTGTACACAGTTCACCCACTACTTAGATAGCCATATCAGCGGTCCAAAAAGTTCAAAATCCCGTATTTTGTGTTATATTTGACTGTAAATGGCAAAATTAATTATACAAAAAAATTAATACAAATTTAGGTGATTATGTCATCGTGACGGCACTTCACATTTGGGATACTGGTACCAATCCCTACCTACCCACCAAGTTTCATTAGGATCGGATATTCACTTATATGTGTTTTTGGAAAAGAATTGCAAAAGTAATTATTCAAAAATCAATAACAAATCAGTTGATGACGTCATCGTGACGTAACTTCATATTTGGGATCCTAGTACCATTCCCTACCTACCCACCAAGTTTTATCACCATTGAATATTCCCTTATATGTAAATCTAAAAATCGGCTTTTTTATGACGTCATCATGATTTAGACTGTTAGAGGGGTTGGGCATCAACATCAACGGAAGTTACTTTTTGTGCACCGTTTATCTTTGATTTCTTCGACCCGACGCAGGCCCAGCACCGGATCCAAGTTGATGCACAGCAACAGAAGGCCAAAGAATCCAAAGAGATCCTCCGCCAGCTCCGAGAGGCTGAAGAGGAACGAGTCGCTATCCTAGAAAACAAACTAGCCGAGCTGTCGGACGTCGTCGGTAACTATGACCGGGTTAAACAACAGGATCAACAAGCCATACAGTGAGTGGACCGGACTCTATACATGGTTGGCTATGTGTTCTATGTGTTTTAGTTAGAATGTACATGTAAAGGCTCATGATTTGTCATGGATATATGCATTGGTTACACATGTACAACATAGCTTGATGCTCCAAAGCCTTTACTAAGCCTTAGCCGTAGACATATTCAAGTTATTTAATCATACATAGTTTGTACTAGAGTACTAGAACAATACTATACTTTCTGGAATTAACATTTTTTTCCAGCCGGAATTAAGCCATGCAACTCTGACCAAAAGCCTTTGAGAAAGATCCTGCTAGGATCGAAACGTCAGGCCTTCCTAACTCTGAGCAGCCTTTGAGAAAGATCCTGCTAGGATATAAACGTCAGACCCTCCTAACTCTGACCATTAGCCTTTGAGAAAGATCCTGCTAGGATAGAAATATCAAGCCCTCCTTTTACTTTGAGCAGCCTTTGAGAAAGGTCTTGCTAGGATCAAAACATCAGGCACTCCTAACTCTGAGCAGCCTTTGAGAAAGATCCTGCTAGGATCGAAACGTCAGGCCTTCCTAACTCTGAGCAGCCTTTGAGAAAGATCCTGCTAGGATCAAAACGTCCGGCCTTCCTAACTCTGGGATTTATCCTTTGAGAAAGACACCTGCTAGGATTGAAACATTATGCCTAAACTCGGAGAAGCCTTCGGAAAAGGTCCTGCCAGGATTGAAATTTAAAATGTTCCAGTTCTCTTTGTATTTTGTACTAAATTTGTTTCCTTGAAGAAATTCAGGCCATTTTTGTTGTGGTTTACTTGATGAAATCAGAACACTCGAAATTTGTTTTAAAGGTAGTATCATAACTTCTGTAAGAAACCAAAACAGAAATGTTCACAGATTTACATATAACTTACAGGGTATGAAGATGGTGGTGGTAGAAACATACCATTGAAATTTTCCCGCCTGAAATAGTGCATTTATCCAGAAATTAGTCAAACAACGACCGAAAAATCTTTTTGATCTTTTATAAGATCAAATATACCGGTAAACATGATAAAAGAGAAAATACTTACGAAATACTGCGGCTGTTTTTCACTGTTTTCTCAAAAAGTGGGCAATGTACGAGACTGAAATTTTCACAGATGACTGTTACTCTATCTGTATTGGTATTTTTGCCCATGAATCTGTATTTCTTTGATAAAAACCAAAGTATGATACTACCTTTAAAGTAATCAGCGCTTTCTTTTATTTTAAAGGAGATTAAAAGAGCGCATCACCCAGCTAGATTTGGAAAATACCGCCCTCGCCAAAGTGGTGAACAAAACCCAAGCAAATCAATCGGAGGAGATCATCAACCAGGATGATTCGGTGTCGGAGCTGACCGCCAAGATCATCAAACTGAAAGGCTTGCTGAAACTCGCCGCCCAGAAGTCCGAGAAACCAGTGGACATTGACGGTAAACACTTGGAACTAGAATTTTCTTTTTGCAGGGGAAAAATGTCCTTCTCAAAAAATGGCATGCCAGATTTGCAGGCATATTCTGAGCTTGTCAAATCAGTAGTCGATTTTGTGAAAGTTTTGGAGTTGAGTTGATCTGTCAATCAAGTTAGAGAGAGAAATTTTAATAACTGGTCGGGCCTGGGCCTTCAGGCCTGAAATCCTCCTCTTGTCAGCCCTGAACTTCACTACAATAGAGCTGCTTGAAATCAATAAAGCCTGGCTTCTGGATATTGTCCATGATCAATGTGGACTCAATCTGTCAATCAGGTTTATTCAATAGTGCCAACTGTGATCCAGGACACATGAGGGGCTTGAAGTTGACAGTTCAAGGCTGGGGATTATAGAAGCCCAAAAGCCCAGGTTTGGCCAGGCTTTTCAGTAGTTGGACCGAACCAGTTTTAATGTTCCTTATCGTATTCCTCTAACTGCTTATCTCCTCTAATCCCCTCTGAAATGGATAATCTCCTCCACGTACAGATCTTTGTAACATGGAGGACCACACAAGCCTGGAGATTCACCCTGATCACAGAAGCTGCCAGCAAGAACTCAAACAGCTTAAGGATGAGTTTGAGAGGTACAAGCTAAGAGCTCAGGGCGTCCTCAAGAACAAGTCTGTCAAGGTGAGTTTAATCTCGCTCTCCCTTGCTAGAAAAGCTCTTTTTCTCAAGATGTTGTGACCAATCTAGGATGTTTGCGATGAATTCTCTTTTATGACTGAGTGTGGCTCTGAGAAGAGGCGGTAACTCAACGTTTCGGGCTGCATGTGCTCTACTTCTGGAAGGGAAGGTGCTGGTTTGTACAGGGCTTTTCACACTTTCCAAATCTCGGGGTTGGAACTGCAGATCAAACCCCGAAAACTTGAAAAGTTTCAACCCGAGCCAACCCAGTTAGGATGGCCTAACCGGATAAAAATCAACCCTGGTAGGGGGAGCAGTGTTGAAAATCTCGACCTGGTTCCAAACTGCTTTTTGTGCCGTGATCTGTGTCGTATGAAACCAGTTCATCATAAACGTAGTGTGAATATTGCATCTCTCCAATCTGGTTCAAAAACTTGCCAGGCTTAACCGGGGTGGAACCGGGTTGGTTTCAGCATGGATCGAAACAGAGATAGTGTGATAAGGCCTCATGTGTACTGCCAAGCGCTGGAGCACGAACAGGCTTGTGAAAGATGTTTTCAAGTCTTATACATGTACATGTATGTTGTGACTGCTTCTAACTAATTACCCTGTCATTGACGATTATGTCCCCTAGGTTTGTCTGTCAAATTAGTGTGAACAGAAAACACAGTGAAATGATGAAATTGACAACAATTCCACATGATTGAATGGTTATTCTTACGCTGCATTTGCAAAGGGCGCCCCCTATTGGCACATGGGAGCAAGTTTGATCAGCGACTATCCGTCAACCACTGGTTGATTGTACCTGGTACCCGTGGAATTTTTGGTGTACAGGTTACCAGGCAAAATCCACCAGTGGTTGACAGATTGTCGCTGACCGAACTTGCTCTATATGTTCCTGTGTAGCGCCCTCTTTAGTGAATAGTGTGTCATTGATTATGTTTTGTGCAGAATAGACCGATCTTACGCCACGATATCCTGTCCGCCATTACTGTGGTGTACGTCCCTGTCCACCTTTTGTCTGGCCACAAACGAATTTACATCCGCTCAGTGGCGTCACCAGACTTTTGAGTCTGGGGGGGCACTAGCAATTGTTGGGGGGGCAAACTTTTTATATATTATATTTTTTTTCACCAACCCAAATTTCAAATGGGGGGGCACGAGGGGGGGCACGAGGTTTTCCAGGGGGGGCACGTGCCCCCCCTGGCCCCCCCTTGGTGACGCCACTGCATCCGCCGCACTCTTTAATTGCAGGATGTACGTCCCATATGATTAGGCGGACGTAAATTCTTTTGTTCCCGGACAAAAGGTGGGCGGGGACACTGCAATAATGGCGGATGATATGTCACGCCGTCGGAAACGGTGTATAAAATGTGTACACCTGTCTGGCGCCCTCTTGTGGTGATGCATATTTAGTACGTTCTGATTATGTCTTTTGCAGGATACATCGAGTAATAAAGAAATTGAGGCTCTACAATCCCAATGCACTGACATGAGAGAGAGGATTTCAATCTTGAGACAACAACTTGACGACGAAGAAGCCAATCATAAACAAACAGTAATCAAATCTCATTGTTTTATCATTAAAGGTATGATACATGATTGATTGGTAAAGGTCACAGAACAGCACTCACACTTTGTCTGATCCAGCATGTACATAAAATAATAAACCTGGGAAAATTTGTGCTCAATCGGACCACTGAGCCACAAGAAAAAAAGAGAAGATTCGACTCAATTTTTCTCTTAAAACATTAAAATGGTTTTGATCTCACCCCGAAATCAAAACTGTTTTCGGTCTTTGCTTTACTAATTTCTGGATAAAAACAGCATGTCAGGCGGAAATAATTTATCGGTATGTTTCTACCAGCACCATCTTTATACCCTGAAAGTTACCGGTATATGTAAATCTGTGAATATTTCTGTTTAGGTATGTTACCAATACTGCACCGTACCTTTAATATTTCATATTATATAATCTCTAATTGTTACCTTGTGTGTGGAGACATTCCCATAGGGTCGTGCACAAAACTTTACTTACAAAACTTTACTGTACCTATTTCTAAATATCCTCCAAACCAATGAACTAGAAATTGACATATATTCATATTGAGAGCATTGGTCGTTGTTGCTGGTTTGTAAAAAAAAAATATCGATGATTTCTCTGTAGGTGTCTAATTATGAAGACAAGATATTTAAACTCAAAGAGCACCATCGCACAGCGCTGAGCCAGGCAGAATCAGAATACAAGGTATGTGCACATTTTATGTTATCATATATCAGTAGGCCTACAATATCGATATAACGATCATTGCTATACCGAACATCATCCTAGGCTCCCATTTTTTGTGTACAATACATACCAAATGCCAAAGCACCAGTGATTTACAATCTCTATAACAGACAAAATCTTTGGATCAAGTTATATTTGTTTGTTTAGGGGTATTCCACTGTAGTAATAGTCGTAAGTTAGTGACGAAAAGTGCTGTATCAAAGTTCTCGTTTGATTTTGCAATTTCATATCGATTAAAAATAGTTACATTAGTTTTGAGTGATCCCCTATTGTACTGTGTCTCAGATTGCAGCATTGCTAATGCTGTGTGTATCTTAAATGATCCCTGGGATATAGCGGTATGTGTGTGGTTGACTGGTTTCATGGCTTGTGACTGCCAAACGAACAAAGATAATTGACTATTACAAAGTATTAGGGGCACCACCAACATATAGGGCTGGATAGCTCAGTTGGTAGAGCACCGGTACGGTATTTCATAGGTCGCATGTTCGAATCCTACTCCTGTCGGTTTTCTTTATTAATCTTTATATGACCGAATCTATGCTTTCTTTGTGGGTTATGTGATGGTTTGCTATGTGTGCAACGTGTGTGGTAGAGCACTGGTATCATATTTCATAGGTTGCAGGTTCGAACTCTGTTTCAGTCAGTTTTTAATAGTTAGTTTCTATTTGATGATTTGACGTGACAGCAACGGGCAGCGGATATGGAACAGCAGATTCACCGACAGAGAGATCGAACCATGGGCCTATTGGCCGAGAAAGCTCAAGAGATCGACACGCTCCGACAACAACTCAACAACCGATACGGCCCGACCACCATGCAGAGGTTAGGAATACTCCCTGGCCTAGCCCCTGAAAAGTCACTTCAGGCCTGGGCTTTGCCTGGGCTCTTGGGCTTCTATAATCCCCAGCATTGAACTATCAACTTCAAGCTCCTGCTGTGTCCTTGATCATAGTTTAGGGAAAGAAACTTTAATGCTGGTTGGGCCTAGCCATTTGAAAGTTAAGGCAGGCCTAGGCTTTGCCTTGGCTCTTGGGCTTTTATAATCAGGAATCCCCAGCTTTGAACTATATCCACTTCAAGTACTGGATCATAGTTGGTAATGAACCTGATTGACAGATTGAGTCCACATTGATCATGGACAGTATCCGGAAGCCAGGCTTGATTGATTGTAAGCAGCTCTATTATAGTGAAGTTCAGGGCTGACGAGGAGGATTTCGGGCCTGGAGGCCCAGGCCTGGTCAGGCTCATTGTCATACATCCATTTTTAAGAACAGTGTAATTGCAATCACCTGTTTAAGTATGCTGCGCAATATGCCTCATTATGACAGAGCAGGTACAGTGTACATGTTTGTCCAGTCAGACTGATGACCAATGACCTTTCTGTTCTTGTTTCACAGTGAGTACAGCCTGTCCAGACAATCCTCAGGCGACGTCTTTTTGGATGCCGATGAAAAACCCAAATCCGAAGCCGAGGAAGCCGTTTCACAACTCCAAGTATCCATGGTAATGCATCTTTTAAAATCTGTAGACATGCCTTCATCAGCATAATTAATAGCAGCATGTGAAAATCAGATTTGAAGTTTTATAATTGAAATCTGTGGATCAGCATTCCTTCATTTGAAACTGCTTTTACCCCTTCTGCCCGGGAAGCATCTATAGCAGTTCCCCGGTATGCTGCATCAATGTGATGATGATTGCTTTATATTTCCATAGAATGGGAGACTTTTGGAGTGGGTTGTCGATAGAGGGCAGCAAACTACCGTTCTCCTGAAAACATTTGTACCTGTTTTAAGTATAGAGATTGTCCAAAAACTCTCCAAAAGACGCAGGGAAATGCTGTGAACATTATTCAGGCAATTTACAATTAATTTTGAGCTTCACATTGCTGCCCACTCCAATTTTAAAGGTAGTATCATAGTTAATTATTGGTAAGAGACCAAAACAGAAATGTTCACAGATTTACGTATAACTTTCAGGGTATGAAGATGGTGGTGGTAGAAACATGCCGTTAAAATGTGTCCGCCTGAAATAGTGTATTTATCCAGAAGTTTGTAAAACAACGACCGAAAATCTTTTTGATCTTTTAAAAGATCAAAAATAAAAGAGAAAATACTTAAGAAATACTGCCGCTGTTTTTCACTGTTTTCTCAAAAAGTGGGCACCGTAATATACGTACATGTATGGGACTGAAATTTTCACAGATGACTGTTACTGTATCTGTCTTGATATTTTTGCCCATTAGCTGTATTTCTGTAAATAAAACCAAAGTATATCCTTTAATGCTGAAAAATACAAATTGAGGTGAAATTTGTATGTTTGACGAGGAATAATGTGCTAAGTCTCACTTGCCAAAGTAAAAACTTTGTGCACAAAACATTATGCTGTTTGCTGTCAGCCACCATGATCGTTTGTAAGTCGATCGCCCTTTTGATGGCCAATCTCCACTGATTCTGCATCTGTTTGTTCTTGGGAACTCATGTCCTCCCCTACCATATAACAGGACACTGCACAGTATGTACCAGGCATTTTCATGAGCTTATTTTACGCCGGTTGTGTTTACGACGAATATTCGTGTACAAAAGCAATGACAACAAAATCAACACACTTTTCCCGAGAACGGCGAGGCGCGCCCTCTTGAGGTTAACAATGTTTAGTCAAAAGTCTCCCATTGCATTGAATGGGGGTATTGTCTGGAAGGAGAGGTACATTGAACCTTTATTGTCCTGAAAAAAAATGGGCCCATTGTGATGAAACATCCCCTTGAGTTGCATTTGATCATCTTTTTCGAGCAGAGGGTATTCTCTGATGAGCCCTGAACACAGATGCAGTGACATTGATTATGTCGGTTGGGAATTTGGGATATTGTCTGGTAGTATTCAACCATTGTGTGCCTGCATTGTTCACACCAAGCTCCCTGCACACATGGCCGGGCCAGATGACATCTGAGTAAACCGGTGTCTCAAAATTCCTGGCCGGTAAAAATAACTGAGGCAGAAGCTAGGAGTTAAAGACTGTCGACAAGTCACTTTCCATTTTTGTAATTTTCCCTCTATTTTTCGGTTCAGGTGCAGAACAGCAGCACTTCCCTGCTGCATTTTGCCGACGAGCGAGCTCGAAAAGAAGTGGAGCTTGTCACTGTCAAGAAACAGAAACAGCAGCTAGAGGGCGCTCTTCGTCAGCTCCAGGAGAAGCATGCTATGGCAGCACAGCAGCACGACGAAGAACTGGACCAGCTTAGGGAAGAGGCTGAACGATGGAAGAGGAACAGGTCAGAGGTCATATGCTAATGAGCATGCTTATTTACATAAAGGCAGACTTGCCAATCTTGAGAATCCGAAATGTGTATTCGAAAAAAATTTATCAAAAAATGTGTATTTTTATGGCTTTTATGCAGCTATATGCACCACTTGAACTTGCATAGAAAATATTGATGATGGATTTGCTCATTATAGTTTCCTGCTATTGCTCAAGGCAGTTTCTTTCATGCATTTACGCAAGTAGAAGTTTGTTGACCCACCTCCATGGTTGACATAAGGTCAGTGTAATACCACCGGTAGTTTTTGTCCGGCGACATGCAAAATGTGATGCAATTTCGTGTTTCATATCTTTACAACGCCATTGAAATCATCGGACGATTAAAATGGCAGATTGTGCTGTAAGTAGTATGTTATAATACAGGGTTTCGGCTCTAAAAATACTCAAGTCTTCGGAAGACATGATTGGTTGAATATCCGTATGACGTCGGCCATTGCGTGATGTTATGTCGTAACTCCCGATATGCACGATGCTGAGAAATCAGCACCACACGGAAGGTGCAGCGTGCGAAATGTTTGCCTTTCCATGAAAGGTTCAATGAATTTAAAGATCTCCGTGTATTCTATAGAATGCTTCCACTTGATTCTCAAAGCCATCTTCACCTCAAATTCATGATTATATTCATCTCACATCGGTAAAGATCGTTGACAGATCGTGATTGTAAACACGCTTTCATGTGCAGTCGATCGTGCATGCACCACCACGCACACCCAATCCAAATAGCTTTCAGTAAACGTTATGCCAATTTATTGTTCCACATGCAAGGTTCTGATTGTTTCATATGTGTGCTCCCATGGAATGTGTACTAGAGTGGGCCAATCATGATCGCACTACTTTACGCGTTTGTATAATGTCATCGAACTTCGTGTCACATATGCATAGTCTTGCTCGCAGTTGCTTTTTCTTGCTTTTTATTAGACTTCACACAGCCGTTTCTCGATTTTTGTCCGTGCATATTTTATGGGGATAAAAGCGTACTGGCGTATTTTAATCACAAATGCGTACAAAATACGCCAAATGCGTACTGGTTGGCAGGTCTGTGAAGGTCATATGTTGGCTCAGTTGGGATTGCATGATTGGTAGTCTCAGAGGTCGCAATTCAGCACATTAGCTGCGAGTAAGGATGATGAGACTCCCAAATTATTATCATTATTCATATTTTTGCCTCTATGTCTGTATTTTCTCATAGGTCTCGAGAAGGAACCAATTTGGAATATCTGAAGAATGTGGTGCTGTGCTATCTCCAGACGGATAGCCATTCCAAGAGGCAACAGATGTTCAACGCCATAGCAACCATTCTCCAGTTCACCCGAAAAGAGGTACTTTAAAGCATTAACCCTAACCCACCTACGGTGTGGTATCCTGAATACCACAATACACCACAGTGCGGTTTGTGTGGTTTATGATCCGGGGCCAATTTCACGGCGCTGCTAAGCACGCGTTTTTTGCTAACCGACCGCCCCTTAGCAAATTTTCCATTTCACGGCGACCGTAAGCAGACGTTTTTTGCTTAAGCTCTTAGCGTACCAAAAGGCATGCTAAGTAATGGTATTTTGTGCTAAGATCCGCCATCTTGCATTTGGTTCGTCGCGTAAAAAAAACACAATGTAAATATGGTATTTGGACGTATAAGGCGACGTGAACGACTTTGAAATCTCCCACGACAAATATTCCGTGATCGGGAAACCCCGTTGAGGTGTTTACAGATCGAGAGGCAAATGTGAGCATGCATGCCACGGTTTCGGCCCAAACAAAATTAAATAATTAGGCCTATTGTAAAATTTGTACGTGTTGGCTGAAATGTTACCGTATTCACACGACGGAACATTGCTGGCCGGCTCTGCACCCTAGGCCTACTGCAAATTTGCGGTACCGGTACTTATCCCATTTACAATATTGTGGTATTCTAGGGACACAAACCATATTAGAATAGACTAGTCCTTCCACGGCATAGAGGATTATGGATAAAAAAGCCGCGAAGGCCATAATCCAAGTGCTCGACAATGACCAAATAATAAAGTTCCCTGATCCCCAAGATTGCGCCGATGATGAGGAAGCGTTAAGGAAATAGGGTTTCTGGTATCTACAGAGTCACAGTTGACAGTGGCTGGTAATGACAAGAGTCAAGCAAATAAGAATTAGGCCTAGCCTTATCGTTCATTTCTTTAAAACCTTGTAACTAATTGGGCACGGCGTCCGGCGGGGTGATATGAATTTTTACATTTTACTCAAGGTACATTCAACAGCAGCGCTTCGTAGTTGTGCAGTTGTAGTTGTAGGCCCCTACTTAATGTAGGCCTTGTTGGAAAAGTACATCCAGTGGTTGATTTCAACAAGCACCTAATTAGATCAATCTTAAATTATGAACCAATCTTAATTGCTAAGCAAAGTGTGATGTCACAATGCAAATCACCATGGTGATATCGACAACTCGTCTTAAGATTAATCTTAAAGTTTCGTGAAATCCAGCCCAGGACGGACAGGAGTCAAAATAATAACATATTTAATAACATTATTAGGCCTATGTACAATGTGTACAAACGTAAAAATCAAATCTCACGGTGGACAAAGTCATGTCGATCTCAACTTCATGCAGTAAATAGTGACTGTCTGCTGTAGTGAAGCAAAATTGTACTGCATAATGCATGTGCTGCACAAAATTATATGTTTGTATCAAATTGATACATTGTATAAATTTTTTCTCGAACATGGGTCACCGTTATGTGACATGTAAACAGAATATCCCGAACACCGCATTATGTTTACAAACACAGTAACGCGCGCACCGAGTGTGAAACAAAACAGATAGAAACTTTCATTACTGGTAGTAACTTCATTGCAACCAAAATTTAAAATAATCATCCAAAAGAAATCGTTTATGCCACTTCGGCCCAACGAAGATGAAACTGCCTATTTAAATGTAATAAATTATAAAAATGTATTATGGGGAAAATCAAAATTCAGAGGTCGACGTAGGCCAATATCATTAAACAATTTGGCCAAAGTCAAATAGGGTATAGTAATTCTTCCTATGTTAACAACAACTATGACAATTTCAGATTCATGCATTTACAGCCTCCTTACCTCTCCCTCAAGCTGCAAATTTACGTTTGTCAGCTTTGAACCTTTGAGAGGGCCTTCTATATCGTGATGTCTAGTCTATTCCATGCTTTTGTAACACGTATTTTGTGGCCAAAGCAGTATTTATCGCTGATGAAAATGGTGAGGATTTCTGCTTGATTTCTTCACAGGCCATTATTGTCACACAGTGATAGCAGACGACTCTCACTGAGAGTGAGTCTCAGCGTAGTAGACGATCACGACCCAAGTTGCTGCAAAAAAGGTGCGCGCATACATTTCCTGTGCTAAGCATAGCAGATAGCAGGCTTGTAAAGGTCGCCGTGAAATACGCTTGCGCTAATAGCAAACTTTTCTGCTATGCTAAGCACAAGAATTTGCTTACTGCGTAAGCAGCGCCGTGAAATTGGCCCCCAGTCCCCCTGTTTGCCTGTGGAGACGGGTAATGTGTGGTCAACAGCTCTTTTCTTTATGATAGGTGCATACGAAGATTAGGGTCAATATATTGTCTCAAAATGCATGAAATCTACAGGGGCCAATTTCATAGAGCCACTTTATACTTCGGTAAGAAACCAAAACAGAAATGTTCACAGATTTACGTATAACTTTCAGGGTATGAAGATGGTAAAGGTAGAAACCTATCGTTAAAGGTTTTCTGCCTGAAATGGGGTATTTATCCAGTAAAAGTCAATCTTTTTGATCTTTTAAAAGATCAAAAATAATAGAAAAAAGACTTAAGAAATACTGTGGCCGTTTTTCACGATTTTCTCAAAAAGTGGGCAACGTATGGGACTGAAATTTTCACAGATGAATGTTCCATGTGTTGTGTATCACTTGCAATTGTTCTTTGGCTGTTAATTGTTCGCTGACCATGAAAATAAAATCAAATTGTCAATGGTGGTTTGTTTTATTGGGCAAACCATGTTTGTGCTGAGCAATTTTTTTTACTAAGCATCTCTATGACTTTGGCCCCAGATTATGGGTTCGAATCCAGCCATGGGTTTAATATTGGTGCTTGCGTCCTTGGGCAAGATGCTTTGTTACATATTGCTTCTCCTCACCCAGGAGTAAATGGGTACCAAATGTGAGGGTAGACATGACATGTGTTTGATTAAAGCTTACGTTACAAGGTGGCCAGTCCATAAGCCCCGCCCTTTTTTGTTTCTGGCAAACCACACCCTAATTGCTTCCTGCCTGACATACGTTTGATCTATGATACGTATCAAATAAAACATGGGCAGACTGCATTGTGCATTATGGCGTCGGACATCAGCCCATAATCATTGCACGTGTGTTCATAGGAGGGGCTTAGTAGATCAGTCTACAATGGCTCCACCTGCATGACTAATGGAATGACCCAGGTCAAAGGTCAAATTAATTTACTTTTCTCCATTTCTCGTTCACAGAAAGAAGGCGTTATGAAGAAACAAGGTGCGTCGTGGTGGGGATACGCCCAAAAGTGACCAAACGCTACGCCAAACGAAAATCTCGAAGAATAATGTATATTTTTTTATCAATAACATGGGACATACTCTTTTAACTTCCACAAAAAAGGTTACCATGGCTATTTAATTGTCGACCATTAAAAATTACGGCTTTAAATTTTGTAGTGCGCCCTCATTTGACAAGCCAGTGTCAGTTTACATAGCAATTATTTGTTTTTGGCCAAACTGATTTCAAAATAAGATACAGCCTTATTATATCACTTCTGCCCGGGAAGCATCTATAGACCGATCCGATGGCACGATATACTGTCCGCCATTACTGGTGCATGTGTCCCCGCCCGCCTTTTGTCCAGAAACAAAATAATTTACGCTCAGCCACACTCTATAATTGCAGGGTGATGTCACATGATTACGGGACGTACACCCTGCAGTATAGAGTGCGGCGGACATAAATTATTTTGTTGCCGGACAAAATACAGGCGGGGACACTGCAGTAATGACTGGTGTTTCCTACCTCCATGGTCGCGCCGTCGGATCGGTGTATAGTATCGGTCGGATCGGTGTATACATTTTTCAATTGAAAACGGACAAAATCTATTTATGAAAACTTCCAATTTTTAATTCAAAAACATAAAAATGCAATGGTTGTGACAACACATGCACTTTTAATTTAATCATTTCACTTTTATCACATGTACATTTTTTTAAAAGAATTATTCCGATAAAAGTACAGGAGTTGGATTTAATTTAAAAGAAGTTTAATTTATTTTAGGGTTCATGTAAAATGTGCTTGTTTATTGGTAAATTGAAAATTTGAACAGGATATTTTATTTTTTAGGAAGTTCACCACAGGAGGGCGCCATACATGTATGGAGCACCCAAGCTTAGGGCCTAATAGCGCTCCGCACTAATGACGTCACAAAATCCCCGGATGTCAGACAAACATTGTCTCACACGTAGTGTACATGCACGCGCGCACCCACACACGTTTGCATGGTTGCAATGTTTGTCTGAGATCCGGTGCTATTTTTAGCGCAAGTGCGGAGCGCTATTATGGCATGTTGAAGATTTGGAATAATGTGGAGAAACCAGTCCCTCACACTGAAACAAGACTGATGGTCTCATCACAGTATAAATAGGACTGGAAGGGGTACCTAGCTAGTCCACAGCAAGGCAGCAATGAATGCCTCTTCCCCTATGGTGTGGGGAAACCAGTCCCTTACACTGAAACAAGACTGGTCGTCTCTTCACAGTATAAATAGGACTGGAAGGGGTAGCTAGTCCACAGCACGGCAGCAATGAATGCATCTACCCCTATGGTGTGGAGAAACCAGTCCCTCACACTGAAACAAGACTGATGGTCTCTTCACAGTATAAATAGGACTGGAAGGGGTACCCAGTAGTCCACAGCAAGGCAGCAATGAATGCCTCTTCCCCTATGGTGTGGGGAAACCAGTCCCTTACACTGAAACAAGACTGGTGGTCTCTTCACAGTATAAATAGGACTGGAAGGGGTACCTAGTCTACAGCACGGCAGCAACAAAATAAAATGAAACTATTTAGAACACATTAAAATGGACACTCATTACAAATGTTTTTTTGGGGGGGAAAAGTACACAAACCAATTGGTTTAGCATTCTCGATACTTTAGGCCAAAAGTCAGTTTTAATTTTCTTTGTAATTATATACAACTACACATGAATGCCAAAAATATAGAAAGCGTTTAAATATCTTCCCTTATAGTTGAAGCTCTCTATTGTATGATCATCACACATACCAGTTTAATTATCATGTTGAGCCAAATAAAATACTCAAACCAAAAACAAATAGTGGTTCTAAAAACAAAGCCAATGGTATGTATGTACACAAGTTATATGTAGCTTATAATAATTATTAACAATAAACTGCTTATTATTTATGGTACAAAGAAACATTGCTGTTTTTTATCTTGTTAAAATATGTTTAATACATGTTTATTTAAAGTAAAATATTTACAGGAATGGTACATTTCTGTTTAAGTTTTAAAATGTCACACCAGCCCTTTGTTATCTCAAAGCAGCAATGAATGCATCTACCCCTATGGTGTGGAGAAACCAGTCCCTCACACCGAAACAAGACTGATGGTCTCTTCACAGTATAATTAGGACTGGATCGAAGGGGTACCTAGTCCACAGAAAGGCAATTATTAAACATGATCAAAACCAAGACCTAAGTATGGTCAAATTGATTTAATACTCTGGTCATGTTGCTGGATCATTGATTCTTGGAGCTATTGTTCTGGTATTAGTTGCTAAGGTTACAGACGATGGGTTTTGGTGATCCAATAATTAGGCGTCGCAGGAGCTCGCTTAGGCTGACGAATATAGTCCAGCGACTCATGACGATAGCTTAATACCACAGCTCTCATATATTGGTTTGTATCCATCTTGGAATGCTTAGCCTCGTACTGAGCATGTGCAGTCACACTGAGCATGTGCAGTCGCGCTCTGAGCATGTGCTGTTGCACTGAGCATGTGCAGTCACACTGAGAATGTCATACTGAGCATTTGAAGTGGCACTGAGCATAGAGTAAGGTGCACTGAGTATGTCACCCTGAGCATGTGCAGACTGTCTCCTGAAGATGAACAGAGCACATTGTTTGAAACATTGAGTATAACACCAGTTCTTTGGAAAACGTACACACATATTAAAGAGGATTATGTTCATGGTGTTAATACAATGAGTCAAACTTCATTTGAATATGATGCTTATAAGCTTGCTTTTGATCGGTCCAAACGCTGCCAAAATTGAACGTTATTGACGGCCAGGGTAACTTGCCGTCGTTGTCCAACAGTTCATATTATAAAGTAGCAATGTTGTAGTCTTGGTTCAAGCCGTCAATTTGTCTTCACGTTGGGATGTAGCGGTTTTATCCTTGCATTCCTGGAGAGACCAAGCCTGATAGGCTGGCCGGGCGAGACTAGTTTGACTCCGCCTAATGGATTGGCATCGGGTGAACCTAGATGCACAAAGAAAAAAAACATTCAAATTGACAAACAAACGCCCCAACGAATAACATTTTGTGATACAAACTTGAATCAAATTTCAGGTACAGAACATTTCTTAAAATGAATCTCGTCAGTTTCCCTTGTGGTTATTTTGTGATCTTATTTATTAAAAAGCCGTATCCTCTTTGAGTGAACCCTCATGTACCGTTCTCAGGTTGCAGTATTGTTGCACGTATCTATAAAATGATCCTTGGGATATTAGCGGTATGTGAGTGGTTTCATGGCTTCTGACTGCCAAACGAACAAAGATAATCGACTATTTGGGACATGACAAACATAGGGCTGGATAGCTCAGTTGGTAAGAGCGCCGATATGGTATTCTGGAGGTCACTGGTTTGAATCCCATTCCAGTCACTTTTTCTTTGTTCACTTTTCAATTAATTAAATCATAAATCTAGTTATCTTGTGGTTATTTGCTTGCTTGGAGTTAGGAGGGTTTGACGTTTCGATCCTAGCAAGATCTTTCTCAAAGTTCTCTTATTTTTATTGAAATTATTGTTAAGAATGCAATTTCCAAGCGGTCAAATGACAGGACTCTTTGAGCTGTCCCGAGGGTATTTCCAGCTGGTCATACTTACTGGACGGCGATGCTGACCAACTCGGTTTCCTGATAACCGATGGTGATGTGCAAAACTGCAAAGCCTTGCTGTGGCTGTTTATCAATGACTGAGGCGTGACTGTAGTGACCACTGGTGGATTGAAGCCTCGGACCGATCCAGTGGCCTGAGTTCGTCTGGCCAGAGGGGTCACAGGGGTGCAAGGTTTAGCCACTGAATCTGCGAATCGGTCAACAAAATTGTAAATAACCAAATCTATATGTAATAATGCTGGTCTTGAAAGGTTACAGGACTGTAGAGTCCATGCGCTGTACTTTTATATGTGGCTTGATGGCCCAACTTGGTCAAAGCCCAAAGAATGTGCAATAGGGATACTGCACAGTGTGCAGTATCCATGGCACATTCTTTGGGCTTTGACCAGTGTTGCATTTTGAAGGATACAGGACTGTAGTATTAGAGCACAGGGATACTGCACATACAGAGTGGTATTATGAAGGACACAGGACTGTAGAGCCCAGACACTGTGACTTTATATGGCCGGGGCTTGATGGCCCAACTTGATCAAAGCCCAATGTGCCATATAGATACTGCACAATGTGTCATGTTTTTTTTTATATATCTATGGGTGCAGACCAGTAAATAGGCCCAAATCGGTCTGCGGAGCTCATTAATTTTCTGTATACCCTCAAAATCTTTTCTCTTAAAAGCGTCTGGTGAGCCCTACGTGGGAGGTCTTGTAGACAAAAGGGATGGAACCCGATCACCAGAGTTTGGACTTTCACCTTTGAGCCTTTTGGATGAAATCAGGCCCTAAATTCGCTCTATTTTTGCCCTGTAGTGGAGGGTCACTATTTTTGGTCTGGCACCGGTCAATATTCGGCCGTTTTAGGGGTATATTTTTCTTTGAATGTACTTTTTGGTAAAAAGTCATCGGTTAACCTATAGATAGACAATTGAAAAGAAAATGAAAATTGAAGTTTTCACCTTTATTTTGCCGTATTGGTCGATTGCCTCAGAAACTTTAGTTGCGATGATCGTAACCCTAGGTCTGACATGGGGACAGGGACTAAGGTCCCTGTCCCCATGTCAGACCTAGGGTTACGATCATCGCAACTACAGAAACTTCTGAGTTTTTTTTAAATATTTTTGTTTTTTAATTTGCCATTTTGCGTGGGAGCCTATATGGGAATTTATTTTCTGGTCTGTACCCCTATGGTCCACCCATAGAGCTAGGAACAGTTCCTAGCTCTATGGTCCACCACAGACATAAATAACCACATACATAAACTATAGAGTTTATGGCTGTTGAAAACAGCACATAGGGCTTTTCGCATTTAATTGCTTATCAATAAGAATTATGTCACTATAGATCGTTCTTCCCTAACATTGCCTTTTGGAAAAAGAATTATGATCCTAGCTATTATACCACATTTAAATGATGAGCTACTTCCTGTTTGACCGGAAGTTGAGGTCACAGGGGTCAAGTAATGTGTCACAAAGAAAGTCCTTCTCTAACATTGACATTTGGCGAAAGAATCATGATCCTAGCTCTTCCTTTTAAATGAGGAGCTATTTCCTGTTTGACCGGAAGTAGAGGTCACAGGGGTCAACCAATGTGTAACAAAGAAAGACCTTGCCTAACATTGATATTTAGTGAAGGAATCATGATCCTATAGCTCTTACCACTTTTAAATGAGGATCAGCTACTTCCCGTTTGACCGGAAGTAATTGAGGTCGCAGAGGTCAAGCAATGTGTCTCAAAGAAAGACCTTGCCTAACATTGATATTTGGTGAAAGAATCATGATCCTAGCTCTTGCCACTTTAAAATGAGGAGCTACTTCCTGTTTGACCGGAAGTAGAGGTCACAGATCAGGTCAAGCAATGTGTCACAAAAAAGACCGGGCCTAGTATTGACACTTGGCCAAAGAATTAATTTAATATCTCAAACCGTTGATTTTTTGTTGATTTTTTTAGATTTTGATTATTAAATTTAAATTGTTTGTAATTTAATGACGTCATTGTTCGCGGTACAACTTAGCCCCACTAGTGTGACACGAATTTTCGCTCAAGCCGCTCCATCCTTAGCCACACGTCCAACCGCCTGATATACGGGGGATATGTTCGGCTCTGGTGCGCACCCTCTTGTCATCACATTTCACACACTTTCTACATACACAAATGTTCCTTAGTATCTCATCTTTCCAATGATATATTATTCGAATGATTTCAATCTTGTATTCATCTATTTTTCGGTCATTCACTGGTGCTACACCGGCGAGTTTAATGGCGCGGGCCGCGCACCAGAGCCGAACATATCCCACGTATATCAGGCGGTTAGACACGCTCCCCATGGAGCGGCTTGAGCGAAAATTCGTGCCACACTAGTGGGGCTAGGTACAACTAGGCCTCATGGACTTTACTTGGACCAAGTTTGGTTAAGATGGATTGCTTAAAAGTGACCAAAGTGGGTGCCAGAATGCCCGTGTGCTAAGTCTATAGGAAATTTGGCGACAAGAAGAGGAAGAAAAAAAAAAAACAGAACAAAAACAAAGGGTTTTCGCTGACGCGGAAAACAAAAACCCAATAACCCAAAGCGAATCACCAACTACACGTTTAGAAATCATGCGCAACTTCATTCATAATCACGATTTACGTCATAACAACAACAACAACGTTACGTGCAAAAACGCCGACCTGATTGAGGTATATGCTGCTTCAGTGAACCGTTAAAAATATCACCATTTAAACCCCAACCATCACAACAGGTTTGCAACCATGATGGCCGTTTGAGAGTAGACTCATGCGTGCAGACATCTAGTCTTGGTCCACGACTATGTTATTACCGTACTCGAACGTACGAACCGATTATCCGCACTGACACGCACGTACGTACATCCATTCGTAAAGGCCTTCGATAACATAGTCTTGGGAGTCGTGTAAGGGCTGTGAGTTGCGCGCGCACCTCGTTAGTATAATGTATGTAGCGCGCTACTTCGTCACCATGGCACACTGTTGAATATGTATGATATATAAGAATGACGCTGGTCATATATGGTCATTCCCCTCAGGCAAAACCTGAACTTCGAGGCCTGCGGTCAGCTCCCATGCCAACGCCCGGGTCAAACAATGCAGAGATCGCTGCATTCCCACGGCCGACCTGTGGGTATTGATATGCATGCGGTGTAAAGGTGTATGTACCATGCACGTTGTATCATGGAGGTAGAAATCTATTTCTACCTCCATGGATGGTTGTATACAGTGTGAATTATCAAAGAGCTACAAATTATGAACAGTGTAAATGTTTTTGTTTATAGGCCTACATGCCTACATGTAACTTAAAATGGAGTGTTTCACTGTAGGCCTCAGGCTAAATAATACTTAAATAGCACGTTTAAAACTCCTTGCTTCGTGTTTGTTTTTACCAAATGCAATGGAATTATAGTATTACAAGGTACAATCATTCAGCAACCGTGGATTTCTACATTATGTTGTAAATTAGCCACTGAAATACACAGTCATATATCTCCCCAACTTTCGCCCAGTCACATCGTCGAAATGGTAACCAAAAGGCACGTATACAGTACCATACTATTGTAACTGTACCATATTGTGTAACTTCACGGGGTGCCTTGTTTACGTGTATGCACGTGCGCGTGCGTGACCAGAAAATGGGCAGCGCCCGACCTTTAGATGCAACGCATGCGCAGTGTGTTTCCCCCCGATTTCGGGGGGAGATTTTACACGATTCCCAAGACTGTATTAGTGACAGGTCCGTGCGTACGTGTGTGCGGATTACCTGTACGTACACACGTATGGTCAGTGCGGTTCGAGTATCCACAACAATACAGTCTTGAACCAAGACTAGCAGACATCCAAAGTTCGGTTTGAAAAAAATATCGTCTGCCTATGACGTTTAAGGAGTCGAAAACGTGGGCCGAGTGGAATATATTTTTCTGGAGAATTCGTTTGGTGGCAGTGCTTTTAAATATTTTCTTGTCCTCGGCGCATGCGTGTGTTGTTAGGGACACATCCCACGACGAGCCCTTCTTCCATCTTTGCATGCAGACGATAAACATCTCCGCCATGTTTGTTTTTCCTCGAAATAGACTCTTGCGATTGCCACTAAGTTAGAGAACATGTTGGGTCTACCCCGTTGCTAGTTGGAGAATCTGAACATTTATTTTATGAGACTGTCTTCAAGCTAAAAACGTGTTCTTCTTTTCCTGACTGATTTGTGGCATGGCAAGCTTCCAATTCACCACGCAGGAAAATATACGTGAGTAGTCTGTGTAGTGTGTAACGGTACGGCATGGCATGCTGTACGTAAACAGTGGTGCTGTGCTGCTGTAAAATGTAATGCCTTTGGACAAATTCTGTAAAATAGATTAGGCCTGTCTAATTCTAACTTGTTAGTGTGAGCTTGGAGCTCCATGGTTTGAGTTTGACTGACTGAGTGGCCTTTGCAACGTGTTTTTAATTACATTTATAATATTTAAATGTTGAACATTAATGATGGATAGCTGTGTCAACAATATTCTCTCGGTCGGATATCCTTGCTTTTTTGGTCAGTGAACAATGCTTGACAATGTAGCTGAAGTGAACATATTTATTTGTGCTAACACCACAATAAGTGACGTGTTGCCGACCGACAGAATAGGCTAAAATAGAAAAACATAAGTAACTTGGGGATTGTAGCTTTACGGGTCCTAAAACTATAAAGGAAAGGAAACTTCTTTTTGAAAAGTAACTTAGGCCTACCTACATATATACTTTGTTGGTCTTCTCCTCTATATTACCAAGGTTAATTTTTTGGAAAGAGGGCAGGGCTTTGATTTTTGAGGGAAATTATGGGGTAAAAACGGTAACCAAGATTGTAACATTTCACCGCTGCACGGACGGCCGCACACGAGAATAGTCTGGTTTCCACTCTGACATTTTGAGGACTCTTGATATGTTGGGTCTGGGCACTAGACTAACCAGACCAGACAAAATGGCCTCACGCGATCAGACGGCCTGTTTTAAAGTTTACAAGAAGCGCGTAAGAAAATTGAATTTTAACCCTGAAATGTTTAACAAATTTCTTCAATCTAGGCTTTTAAGGACCCAGGAACATTTGCTGGAAGTCAAAAGTATCATTTTTGAGGAGTAGAAGTTAGTTCAGAGCCAAAAAAATCAATGTGTTTTGGGATCCCGTCAACCCACAATCGCCAGTAACTTTATACTAAGCACTTTATAAAAAAATACTGATTCTGGGTCATCTCGTACCCTAGCTGCAGTAACTGTAGCCCAATATTACTCCTGACGTTGTTGTCGTATATAGGGCTACAGGAAGATATATATGGATATCATCTGTTGAGAATTCCCCACCCCTAAAATGACTGTTATTTAGCGATCTGTGGCATAATGACTCACCCTGGTGTTCCTGATGTCGTGAAGAAGCATTCAGAAGAAACAAAATTCAATTCCCATTTCGGATTTCAACAAAACGAGCAATTTTCGGCCCAAATCTCAGTACATACAAAATGACTTGGATTCTGAGTCAAATTTCCCACAGTGCTTTTCGAAATAATATAAGGAAATACATAAGAATTTAACTCTACCCTAGTACCCTGTCCAGTCTACATTCCATTTACGTGCACTGCAATGGAGCGAACGGCACCAGTCTACTCCCTGATCTACACGTGCAGAATTCTCGAGAATTGTGCATTGTAATTCGCAGAACTTAAATTAATCACTCAAATGTTTGAAATTTGAGAAAATGATCTTAATCTTAATTTCAAATCCTACCGATCTTAATCTTGTTTAAAAAAGACGACACTGAGATATGCACACATAAATGGACCACAATTTTATACAATTACCATGTACATGTGCAAATGTCAAAAATTTAATTGTGCGGTTTGTGAGTGGTTTCATGGCTTCTTACTGGCCAACAAACAAAGAACGAACACACTTGGGAACTTACCATCTGAATAAAGCTTTTAAAAGGTGAAAGAACGCACTAGACATAATAGTGAATTATTTTAACCCTAGAACCATGTTATTTAGCTGGTCAAATCTGACAAATTGTGGCGGAATTAAATGTACAAAATAATATGTAAAACAAAAACATTTTAATATTTGATAAAGAATTCAATAGCCAACACTTACATTGTAATAAGTCTAAATAGTCCAAATAGTTGATTGCATTTATGTTTTTCTTCTTCCATTCATCTAGCCAAAGCCCAACCAATTTGTGACCTCCGACCCCTAACTGGCACACAGCACCAGGTGCTGGCTGCCAGAAATAGCTCGGTCAATCACGAGACTTGGTCAGTGGCATTCGCTCCGGACCGTTCCTACTTCGCCTGGTCATTTGGAAACTGCAAAGTCAGGCTGATTCCGTGGGATGACCAGAAGAATACAATGTGAGTATAGGCCATGGCCTCTGTGGCCTCCGTTAAATTCCAGGCTTGATATTTTTTATGATGGTTCAGGTTGTTTTTGGTAAAATTGATTTGTCGTTGAGCTTATTCAGCTAATGTTTGTGTACTATACATCTTTCTTCCTCATCTAGTCAAGACATAAACAATATCAATGTCATTCAGTATGGAGCCATCAACCTACAACAGCAACAGCAAGAACAGCTGGATGAGGAACAGCAGCAGCAGCAGCAGCAGCAGCAATCACACAGGCGTAATATGAAAGTCATCTACTGCCGTGATGCCGTCTGGTCCCTGGCCTTCGGAGCATCCAAACCGCACAAGAAATGGAGGCACATCAACATCAAGTACCACCAGTTTGAGCATCTAGACACCAGCTATGATTTGATTCTGGCCATCGGTCTCAAATCCGGCAAGATTACAACGTACGACATCATCACAGGTTAGTGAGAGGGGAAAAAAAGAACGTAAAAACTGTAATAGGCCTATCTGTTGTCATTATTTTATTCATTCATTAAAATTTATTGTCCATGTAAAAACATAGAAATTTTGCTTCCACTGGATAAGAACACAATACAAATATTTACAAGTATAAAAAATACTGATAACAAAGGTAGCAAACATCTGTGATCTAAAACCAAGATAAAAATCCTCGAAGTAAAATAGATTAAAAGGTACAAGTTTGAATATTGCATAGAGTGGACACAGTTTCACAGTCAACACAGAATTACTCCTTTACCGTTTGGAATTCCTGTTAAAAATGTGTATGGCATCTAAGATGAAGGACTGTCTATATTACCGGGAACGAATAGGTTTAGGGACACTCAATTGAACTCCAGACCGATTGTAACACAAACAATGGTGCATACTAGGTTGTGTGGGGTCGCACATAATTGCACAAGGCTTTATCCGCGTTCGGACTGGACTTGAACTTAAATTTAGCTTGGACAATGAACGATGGTTAAATTTCATATTTTACAGCCAGGAAATTTAACCGAGATGTATTGTACAACACAAAAAATCAGATATTCTAATATTTATTTCCTATTCTTCATTGCTTTGTCGCAAAGGAAACTTGAGTACAGAATATGTGTGATATTGTATTGTATAGTACATGTACTATTAAACTGCTATGGGGCAATCCGGGGATTAAATAAGAAGATGTTAGCAGATTCTTTGAATACCAATGGGTTATACAGGCCAGATGACCCTATATGCACCTACCTAAACCCTCTTGGCCGTAACAGGTTTTTTTTTGCGAGAATTTGGAATTAAAAATAGAAACTCGTCTTTAAAGAGCTGCGTTTTCAAAAATTTGCATTACATGCTGCATGTCACATCAGCCACAGCCACCAATTTAGCACGTGCAGTTGGGGACTCATTTGTAAGGACAGAGCACGTGAAATGAAAATAGGTCGCCAACTACAAGTTCTGGACTTTGTTTCTCACGTGCGCTTTTATCTCTACCGGTATTTTTAGTCAACTTCCGAATGAGGAATGATTTACTGTAATCAGTGTATAAACAAGGCTAAAGGTCTGGTTTTGTAGTTACACATTCTGTTTATACTATTGCATCATCTGGTCATAATACACCGATCCAGTAGGCCACGCCCACCATAGCAACGTCCTAGCAACAACGCACACGCGCACGCACATCAAGTGTCACGATCGCCCACACGCGACGAATCACATACACTCAACCACATAAACACTTCTCTCAGAGTTGGACTTTGGTTTTGCAAAAGGCCAAAAATGTACCTTTACTTTCAGCCAGGGCATCGAAAGCCAGGAATATAATGGAAATATTTAACACCGCTGACCAAGGTGAAGAATAAAACTCCGGTTTGTAAAAGAATCGCCTTTTACATACAAAACAAAAGTAAACTCAACGAAAAGTGTGCACTAAAGAATACAAAATTCATGCCGTTATGTCGGACAAAATGGCGGCAATTTGTCGGACCTTAAATAACGCGTTGTGATAGGCCAAATTGTTAAGGGGCGTGTCCTACTGGATCGGTGTATTGACTGGTGGATGGATGTAATGTCTGTCCACCTAGAGACAAGGAAAACTGTGTATTACTGTTTTAAAAACAGTTTTTCAGTGGCATATGAGGTTTTTACCAAGCACTTAGAAATTAAACTCAGATCTGAGTACGAGTAGGCCTATAGTGACTAATCAGAAATTGCATGTGACTAATGTCTGTCTTGTCTGCATGGTTTACTTGGTTTCTGTTCAGTCAACCGATTCATCCATGGGATGCACATCAACGCCCACCTACAGTGTATTGTATACATGTACATGTATCTACCTGCACATGTATTTAAGGCCATGTGACTGATAAAAACACACGCAAACAGACATGTGGGTATACCAGTACATGTACACAATTATGTCTGTATACATGTGTGTATATGTGAACATGTGTACTAGACGTTCTACCATGACATGGCAGTACTATGGCATATTCCACAAGGCCATGAAGGCATGCTTGGTTGGGACAGGATTTTATCATGTCCATGCAAATCTGCAAACTTGTACCCCACAGAGGTTTCCATGTACAGTGCATGCACAGGAACCTGCCACAGGATCTACATGTATACACTAGATATTCGTATTTTTCCCCCAGGATATCAGCAAAATGCCACAAAAAATAATAAAATTTATTTATTATTATAACACTACAAGCTTAAATGTACTAACCATTAAACTTTGGTAGCATTTATACCGAAACAGAAATCTTCACAGATTTACCTATTTAAGGGTAAAACCATGCAATGATCAAAAAAAATTTTGATCTTCCAAAGATCAACAATAAAAAAAACAACGGTGAGAAAATACCGTGAGCGTTTTTCACTGTTTTCTCAAAAAGTAGGCACCACATAGGACTGGGAATTTAACAGATGACTGTTACTGTATCTTTCTTGATATTTGTGTCCATTAATTTGCATTTCTTTGAAGAAAACCCAAAGTACATTTTAATGTATATGCACTTGCATATTTTTATTTTTAAGTTCTGTCTTTGAATAAATTACAGTGTACTGACATTGACATCAGGTACACTGTACATGTATATCTACATACGTGTAGCATAGCTTTAAGGTCCCAACCATACACTAGTATACGTGTATAAAGGCAATATTCTTCTCCGTATCGTGTCCACATACACTTAACATTGTGCCGCATTTCCTTCCAGTTTCATTGTTTAAAGACAAAATGAAATGTGAGCAATTGCAAAGGGAAATCCCCTCCATGATTCATGTTATTTGATGTACGTCAGAAACCTAGGAAGTGTACAGGAACAGGATCGACACTGTTTTGAATCTAACCTCAACCCTCTACCTAGTTTGATCAATATCAATACTGATTGCTGTACAGTAAACATCACATGTTGAAACTTGGCATGTTACCAAGTACAGAAGCGTGCATGTTTACTAATATCCTGCTTGTACATGTACATGTGTACTGTACAAGTCTACAATTACTGTCAACAATTTCTGTAACATTTTTGATAACATGTTACCAAGTTATGGCAACACACCTGGGCAACATGACTTTGGGCCCTGTCATGCCTGTGTACACTAGCAACATTTGGCATGTTTACCGTGGTACATGTTGCTGCCACATGTTACGCAACTCGTTTTACTCTGTGTACACTGACATTTTCATCAGCGACGTACCTGGGCAACATGTTACCGAGATTGTTACTGAAAATGTCGAGAGCGTACACTTTGCGTAAGTTTATATACATATTATAATACCTTGGTAAGCACAGTGATACCTAGATGAAACTGAAAATGAAACTGCTGACCTTCCATATATTTATACACACTTTGCTTATTTTGTCACCTAATTTCGCCCCACAAATTAACCAATCATTATCAATCATCATCAGACGTATCATTGATCAAAATCAATTTACTGTGAACAGTTTGGTTTGAAACAGGTACAAGGTGCTTAAGTGACTGTTTACACAAGTCCAATATGGTTCAATATCTTAATCTCAGTACACAATCCTTTGAAAAAAAATTTAAAAGAAAAACAAAGATTATTAGGGAACCATGCATCATAAATATAATGAGATTATCTCTTATCATGTAAAAGCTGGAAAGAAAGGTTTTGGGTTTTTGGCTGAAGTTCTTCTTTGATACCAAATGTCTGCATAGACACTGTTTATTATCATATTCCTCGATTTACAACTTGGTATGAATCAAGCTTGGAGTTTAACGGAGGTCACGGAGGCCATGGCATTTTGTACCCTGGTTCTTTGCCTTGGTGCCCCTTCAAATATTTCCATAGACATTATGATTTTCCAATATAAGTCAGGCCTTAATTTTAATAAAAATGAGGAGAGCTGCAAATCGCTCTCCTTAAATCAGGGGAGAGAATTTAGGAGAGTGATTTGCTCTCGCTAACAAAAATCAAGTTTTAGCTGCAAATCAACATAGGGCCTACTGACTCATAATTAAGAGAGCAGTTTGCTCTTGCTAAACCATGTGTTCGCATGAGCCCGTTGCCAGAAAAAGATGCAAAATTGTGCTTGTCCTCTTGAAAAAGAATAAATTTTATTTTTTCCATAAAGGGTAAATGTCAGCTGGAAAAATGTATGTGATGTTTTGAAAAAAGGCAGCTCTCCTTAAATTGTTAAGAAGCTCTTTTTCACTCTCCTTGGAAAACATTAAGGAGAGCGGAGGAGAGTGATCACTCTCACTCTCCTTAAAAATTAAGGCCTGATAAGTGCCCCTTGCAATGGAAAAGTGGCCTCGCCCCTTTCAGAACCAAATTCCAGGCCTGAGGAATGATACCCTACCGGTAGTTGAAAAGGGATGCAAGAAATATGAAGCTGCTGCCCAACAAACTGTTGCCCATAAATGCTAGGCTTGCGACATTTACACCCAACCATTTTCCATTTGGTTTACAAGTTCGGGTACATTTTCCAGACCTTCATTCTGTTGTACCCTTCTGTATTGAAATGACAACATCATTATTTTCCACCTCTTCTACATATACTTCTCTTTCGTAAACCCCAGAACAAATTCTCCGCTTGGTGGATCACAAGGACTTGATTCGAGACCTGAAGTTCTCCCCCGATGGAAGCCTGCTCCTGGTGTCAGCTTCAAGGGACCAGACGCTGAAAGTCTGGGATATGAAAGACGATGGAAACATGGTGGTGACCCTGCGAGGTCACACCAACTGGGTGTATGGGTGTGCCTTTGCACCAGATGCACGCATGCTGGCCTCAGTGGGTGCCCAGAAATGTGTAAGTACTGTACACCTGATTGTATATTCTCATAATGATTCAAAGGCTAATTGCTTAAAAAAAACTAATTGGAGACTTTGGAGAACCGGTCTTGAAGTCAACAGCGCATGCACGGGCAAAACAGCGCGTGCATGCTCACAATTGCGTGCGCTGTTGGCTTGAAGACCAGTTCTCCAAAGTCTCCCATTGTTTAACACTAACCCACCTCCATACTAGGCCTGGGCGATTAGTGCTTTTCACTAATCGATTAATCGCGGAGGAAATAATCGCGATTAATCGATTAATCGCGATTACCCGGAAGTGACTATATACAAGCAGCACGTACCTTATTTTCATCATAGCGACACTTCAGTAAACTGCACTAGCGTAATGCATTGATTCTTACAAGTTTCAACAGCGATCAGTTCTGATTTCCGAGGCATTGAGCAATGAGCACTGCCATTTTTGTTCTGACAAGGTATCATGCAAAAGTGTTGGCCGACAAGGCATGCAGTTACAGCCTCACGTAGGTACACACAGACGTGGTCCCACCCATGCATGTACAGGTCAACGATAGTACACGATGACACAATGTACACCCCATGCATGCAGGCTGAACAGTGAACACGATTATTATACAGTTCACGATTACTGAACAGTGAACACGATTATTACTCAGTTCACGATTACTAAACACATCGCGATTATTTTTCAGTTCACGATTACTCCACATAATCACTTCACGATTATCATACGATACGATACGATACGATACGATTGAGTGTCATATCATCACGCCATGCGCCAAGCCTTGCTGGCCGGCCATGGTAGCTGAATCCATTGTAAACACGTGGGCCTAGGTTGAGAAAAACTTCGTTGTCAGCTGTCAGAGTTGAATAAAAATTCACCCCGGCGACACATTTAAACTGTATGTACTCAATAACTTATGTTTGTGTGCGACAACCTTTTGTTTCATTACTAAGTGAGATAATTAGTATTCATTGAAAATGCAACATATCTAAAAGTACCTCAATAAACAGCAAAATGGTATAGCCCTCATTCATGCCTCATCCACGTTGACCATATAAGGCAGTATTATTAGAAGGGCTACTGGCCAATTACAGTGTAATCTCAAAATGTTGTCATGGTGCTGTCACAATTGGGCGGGCATCCGGTGCACGTGCAGCAGGCAGACTTGATATCAAGTCGGTAATTGTATCGCTACACCAGGGGTACAGTGTGCGTGTTCACATTACACTGTGTACGTCCTGCATTATTTCCAACATGCGGGGACGCGACCGCGGTACATGTACACCCTCGACCCCTATTGAATCAAGATCGCGATGCCTCACTATACGAAAGATGCATGATGCACAATGATTGTACCTAATTTTGACAGACGGACGGACAAAACACGAATGTCTAATGACTTGTCATCAAGTCTATGCAGCTGCTCCATGCAACACACACGGCATGGCTATTGATCGACTGAGAATAGTAGTAACTCATGGAATTAATCGCAACTCAAAGGCACTAATCGCGCTGGCACGATTAATCGAGTACTTCAGAATTTACTAATCGAGTAATCGACACAGGAATGTAATCGCGATTAATCGAGTTAATCGCCCAGGACTACTCCATACCACATATGGTTGTCCTGTCGCAACCTTGGTATCCTGCATACCACAATACACCTAGGTGTGGTTTGTGAGGTAATGCATGGTTTAGGTCAGTTCACCTGTGGAGACTGTGGTAATGTCTGGTAAACAGCTCTTGTCTTGTGTGATATGCCTCCTATCCCTTCCAACAAAAAACAAAGATGTACTTTTGCACCGGATTGACTTCCCTAATAATATGAAAGATTTGATACTCCATCTCTTGACTTCCACCTCTTTCCACCCTACGATGGATCAGTACTTATACAATACACATCTACAGGCCTTGAATCAATGCAAAAGCAGCAGAAATCATGGCAACTATCTTCCTAGTTTTGTCCTTGGTGATAAAATGTGTCCATATATGCATTGGACAGCTGTATAACGGACATCGAAATGGGCTTTGCTCCTTTAAAATCCAAAGGCCAGGCCAGAATTTAAATGACGCAGTATTTATTTGTGAAACTCAGAGTCACACTGTGGCCAAGGTCCAATCTCATGGAATCCGTTACGACTTCTGCATAAAGTCCTTGTTTAGCGTAACGAGAAAGAAAACTCTCCCGCAAAATACGCTATTAGTAAGTCAAAAAAGTCTGCTATCTTAAGCGAAGAATGTTTGCTTACAGTAACGGATTCCATGAAATAGTGCCCCATATGTTGTTAAAACTTTTAAATAAAATGTACTCTCAGGCCTAAGATGCTGATTCCCATTCCTATTGTATTGTATCACAATCACAGGTGATCGTGTGGGACCTGAAGGGTGGTGATCTGAGACAGTGCAAGATCAGCCATAGATTGACAGGTCATCACCACGATGCAGTAGCCTGTGATTTCTCACCAGACGGAGCGCTACTGGCCACGGCTTCCTACGATGCCAGAGTCCTGCTCTGGGACCCCCACCAAGGAACACTCCTCAAACAGTACAAGTGAGTACAATTCATAGGGCAGCATGAGCAAGGAGTTTACAATGAAGATGAGACTCTGGGATTGAGCTATCAATCAATCAGTGGGAGCATGTGCCGTGGCAGCGTGTTGTAGCATCTACCTTAGACCGGTACTCCTTCGATCTTTTGATGGCAATCCCCCAGGCAGCCACACGAGCTGTCCACATCTCAGCAAAATAACGATCCCAAGCAAATTGCATTGAGCTACTACCCTAGGAGCCCCTGGTCATTGTCTTGATGCCTCTAGTAATTACCTGGGAGCCCTAGTCATTGCCTTGGTGCCCCTAGTCATTGCCTTGGTGACCGTGGTCATTGCCTTGGTGACCGTGGTCGTTGCCTTGGTGCCCCTGGTCATTGGGTATGTTCACATGAGCTGCTAACTTCGCTGCTAACTTCGCTGCTGACTTAACAGTGAAAATTTGTGGCCGTTGGAATGCAATTTTAGCTAAACTTCACTGTCAACTTCGCTGCTAACTTCGCTGCTAAGTCGGAAAGTTAACAGCAGAAATTTGTTTCGCTTCTTCTGACTTGACAGTGAAATCTGATACTTCAGCAGCGCTGCTTACTGTGAATTGCCGTATAAAACTTAATGGATTTTGTGACCTCTGCACACACTAATTGTGCAGTTAGCAGTCATGAACGCAGCATGTGAACGCTCGGTTCATTTTAGCTCAAGTTGCTTTCCCAACCAAACTCCCACTGTGATATTTTAGCATTTAAGTTGGCAGCTCATGTGAACATACCCATTGTCTCAGTACTTCTAGTCATTACCTCAGTCCCCCTGGTCATTGCCTTGGTGCCCCTGGCCGTCTCCACAGTGCCCCTGGTCATCTCCACACTGCCCCTGGTCAACGCCTAACTGTTCATTTCCAGACAGAAACATTGATCTTCCGTTCTTTTCTTTCAGCCACGTGTTTCCACCTTTGTCACCCATTTATGCCGGAGGTGCCAACAATAACTACGTAAGACACATGGCCTTCTCGCCTGATGGTAGTCATTTTGCTACTGTCTGCGACGACAGGTAAGTTTATTCTCCGTAGTTGAGTAAAAAATCTTCTTAACCTCCCTTCAGCCCGGGATATTTTGTCACCGGCCAGGATTATTATGACAGCTGGGGTCGATTTCACAAAACCCAATCGCAGGACATACGATGGATTGCAGCACCATACGTAGAAATCTTAGGATACGATGGGTTATCCTTCGTAGCTCGTGTTACGATCGATCGTAGGGCTTCGTGAAATCGACCCCTGTTCACACTGATTTCATCTGGCCAGGCCATGTGTGCAGGGAGCTCAGCATAAACAGTGTGGTTGAAATCCGCCGGACAATATCCCGAATTCCCGTCCGACATAATCTGTGTCAATGCATCTCTGTTCGGGGCTCTGCTCGAAAAAGACAAATTATTCAAATGCAAATCAAGGGATAGTTTCACCACAGTGATCCCATGTTGGGATTCAATAAAGGTTTCATTGAACCTATGCTTACAGACAATGCTATACCCGCATTCAATGCAATTCATTGGAAGTAAAAAGGCAGTCATGAGATTGGAACAGCATACCAGGGAACTGCTAGATGCTTCCTGGACAGAAAGGGTTAACCACTTTAACTGCCTCTTCAAAGGTATAGTTTGTGCATGACTGATTTGTCCTACAATCCGTATAAGAAGAATAATATGTTTGTCCTGGGGTCGATTTCACCAAACTCATCGTAACTTTACTATCAATCGTGGGACATGTGATGCATTGCTGCCCTACGTAGGATACAATGGGTTATCCTTTGTAATTTTGAGTTACGATCGATCGTAGGGCTTCGTGGAATCGAACGATGGACATTTATTAGTTCTCTTTCCCTGTTTGACCCTCAGGTACATTCGCTTCTGGTCCGTGTTTGACGACTCGGATCCCATCTCAGTTGCAATGGTTCCTGATGCCCTCTGCTGCTCGTACTCGGCAGATGGACGTGTCCTTGCTACAGGGTGAGTCTAATATAGGAGAGTGACTGCAGCATTGTCCTGTCACCTGTGGATGACCTGCTTGTCCTGTCAAACAGACAGCCTCATGTGGCCATAAACTTCTTTGTATAAAATCTATGGACGTTCCAGGCTTTTCCTACAGGTCTTGTTAGATTTAGGAGGGTCTGATGTTTCAATCTAAGTCTTTGAGAAAGATCCTGCTCGAATGTAAATGTCAGGCCCTCCTAACTCTAAGCATTTTACATATTTTCAGGTCATTATTTTGGTTGATGAGCAGTTTGCAGTGCTGCTTAGTACTTGTATTGAAACCTTTTCAATGCAACCTTTAGCTAAAAGGGCATTATATGCCGACTCGTTTCTATATGTTGGGGTGCTGTGGCCCAGTGGTCTGACGTGTCGAACTCATGGTCTTGTGGTCAATCTACAGATTGTGGGTTCGAATCCAGCCATGGGCTAGTGGTGCTTGCTTCCTTGGGCAAGACGCTTTGTCACATATTGCTACTCTTCACCCAGGTGTAAATGGGTACCTGTGAGGGTAGTGATGTCTTTGTGCTTGATTAGCCTTTGTGCATCTTACTGCAGCCTGGGCTGTATTGTACACTCCCCAAGGGAGTTGAGATGGTTTCAGGAATTGTGAATGTAGCCCAATGACCATAATAATAAGCAAGTAGAGGCTTCAGTTACTTAGCGTTAAGCTCTTCATAAATGTGTCATGTTATCATGATTATTATTGAAAAGTGAACAAAGAAAAATTTGGAGTGGGATTCGAACCAGCAACCTCCAAAATACCGAACAGGCACTCTCTTACCAACTTAGCTACCCAGCCCTATGTTGGTGGTAAATTTTTCTTTGTTCACTTTTCAATGAATCAAAATTAACCAGTCAGTTTCCTTTGGGGTTATTTGTGGTTATTTGACTATTGTTGTCATTTATTGGTTCCTACTTTTTAACTTGTATGATTATATTCACTTGCTTTGCCAGAACTCGCAATGGTTCAGTGCATTTCTTCACGGCTCCCATGGAGGTACAGACTCTCCAGCACATGTGCCGTCTGACCATCCGTCGACTGGTACCCAACACGGCCGATCTATACAAGCTCAGTCTGGCCCATGGCCTTAGAAACTACCTAAAGTACGACATATTCAGCTGAGACAAGGTTCGTGTCCACACTGTTAATGTAGCACGCATCATAGCCCCTTTGTGAAGCCCCGCTGTAAAGGCTTGTTCAAAACAGGGTGTCTACTTACAAGCCACAGCCAAAAGCCGCCATTCCAAAACATGTTTACCATACTTTTATACGGAGCCCCAGCCTGAGCTGGAGTCTTTAGGCTGTTTCATAACCACTGCGTTTACACACGCGCAATGCACAATGTGAATGTCACATTCAATGTTCATACTCTGCCATCTTTCAAATCTCTGCTGCGTGTACGCATCGTCGGTTGTTAAAATATTTTAACTTGTCCGAATACGGGTCAAATTGGTGCACAATTGTTTTTTCATTTTCAAATGCTTCTCGCAAAGATGCGCACTTTCAGTACGCAGTGTGCATTCTTACCCGCAGGGCAGACACTTCAAATGGAATGTCGCGCTGTGTGCACAGTGCACAGGATGAATCGCCCTTTGGAGTCACGTGAGATTCACTACTGTGAACCACACAGGCACATTCCCGGGACCCGCTTCATGCACAATTGAAAAAATCAAGCATTTTCGTAGAAGAAGATGGTGGTTAGTGGACATTGGTTACCAGCCAGAGTGCCAGGTGATATGAATTGCATGCAACTAATGCTTAGCATTTGATTCCTCAAATTGAATGTCCTCTGTGCAGGTGCCAACAGAGCTCCTATGTAGAATGCCGTCAGGGTTGAAGGAGCTTGATCCCCCTCAGTTACTAATGCCTCAACGAAAGCCTCATGTATGATCATCAAATGTGGTTCAATGCGCAGCTGATGGTGGACATGTAAGATGACTTTTTAACTCCCCAGTACAACCCTCTATATTTTGTAGCATTGGTCCAGTTTATTATGATCTTAATCATTAAGCATTCTGCAGACTGCGGAGGCATTCTGCAGACTGCTGAAGCATTCTGCCAACTGCTGAGGCATTCTGCAGACTGCTGAGGCATTCTGACAACTGCTGAAGCATTCTGCAGACTGCTGAGGCATTCTGCTGACTGCTAAAGCATTCTGCAGACTGCTGAGGCATTCTGCTGACTGCTAAAGCATTCTGCAGACTGCTGAGGCATTCTGCTGACTGCTAAAGCATTCTGCAGACTGCTGAGGCATTCTGCTGACTGCTGAAGCATTCTGCTCATTGCTGAGGAATTCTAACTGCTGACTGCTAAAGCATTCTGCCGACTGCTGAAGCATTCTGCAGACTGCTGAGGCATTCTATCTGCTGACTGCTAAAGCATTCTGCTGACCGCTGAAGCATTCTGCTCATTGCTGAGGCATTCTACCGACTGCTGAAGCATTCTGCAGACTGCTAAAGCATTCTGCTGACTGCTAAAGCATTCTGCAGACTCCTGAAGCATTCTGTTGACTGCTGAAGCATTCTGCAGATGGCTGAAGCATTCTGTTGACTGCTGAAGCATTCTGCTGACGGCTGAAGCTCTTTCCCTCAGAAACATTATCATGAGTTTAGTTGAGTGTGCTTGAGTTTAAGGCGATAGAATTTGGTCCCCCATCTTGCCATTTTAGGATTTTCTACATGGGTTCTGCAGTCTCTACAGAATATTCCCTGGCGTTTCATTCTTGCACAATGCATCCCCCGGTTTGTTGGAGTAACTAGATTGCTGTAAACTCTGCAGAATGTGATGCTGTAGAATTATAGAACACAGTTTGATACAATTATTGATATCGATGTTAATAGGCCATGTCCCAATTGACTGACTGCGGCCGTGGCTGCAGCAATTGGCAGTGCAGCCATTTTGTTCAACCGCGGCTGTGGCAGAAACATCACTAATATCAAGCCACTAACACTAAGGAAGGTGGCTTTGTTGTGGCCGGGCCGACCTCAGCGTTCGTATGCTTATATATTTGAATCGTCTATTGAGGGTGCGCCTACACTGTGAAAAGGCGCATCCCAATTTTACTGGCTGAATCCAATCCGAAGATGTAGTTGCAGCCACGGTCATAGTCAGCGGCCACGAACAGACAATTGGGACACGGCCTATTATAAATGACTGCTTTAACTGGTAATCTGTAGACTGTGCAGGATACCAGCATGGCAATGTCATGTTTACCATGCATTCTGTAGACCTAGCAGAATCCAAGTAGATATATCTTAATACCAGCTGAAACCTTGTATGAATAATGTCCATTTGTTCTATAGACATTTTCTGGATTTCATTACATGCTCTATTTATTCCCATGCCAATTTTTTTTTCATAATGTTTCAAAGGTTTGCATGATTTTTTTCTTTTTTATTGATCTTAATTCATACATACATCGTCTTGGTAACATGTCTCTATTATGGACAATCATGATTGGTTGTGAATTGAACAGCTTTGGGATTTCGGAAATCCAAGTTGATATCAAAGTGGGAAAAAAAGCTTTCAAATAACATTTAATCAAATTTGCATCACCATCTCTCTCTTGTTTATGAAAATAAATAACAACCAAATAAGCTGAAAGACTACAGCCATCATACATGTGCTTTGGGAAAAAAGACTAAGTTTTTTGAGAACTTTTGTAATAAAATAATGCCCGTCAACCATGTTGTTTTGGCAAAATATTTATTTATTTTGTTACAATTTTTTTTCTCCATATTTTTGCATCAGGGTTGAATTTCTAAAAGAAGTTGAAAATATGTTTGTTTCCGATATTCATTTTTTTTTTTTTTTTTATGTATATATGCATTAATGTAAATTAAACAAAGAAGTAGAGAAATACTAACTTTGAACCCCAAATTGTTTTGAGTAGAAACTTATGTAATGCCACAAGAATCTAACATACTGTACATAGCATAGTATCCTTGTGGCCAACTATGGACTTCACTTAGCTTAATTTAGACCCCATGTTAACCTTTAATGCTAGGGCTCCACATTTGGTAATCCACTAAAAATCCTGCAAATACCACAGGTTGGAATAAGCCATTTTGTGAGTTAAATCTGAATAGTATCTGGCACACACTCACAGACCTCTTTCATTGCATAGGCCTATACACCCCATTTTGAATTTCCCAGACTAAAGACAGTTACTATCACATGATTCGGGGCAAGCTTTTGCATAGCGATACCCATCTCTGGAATGGACTGGTTCCTTCGTGCCACTCTCATACATTATGAACAGTGCATTGGTGCAAGACGTCTGTTATGTAACTAAGCAAAAACTTGCCCCAAATCATGTGATATAGCAAGTGTCTTTAGTCTGGAGAATTCAGGTTTTGATGTTTACATACAGTGAAAGAATTCAGTGTACCAGATATTTGTTCAGATTTAAATCACGAGAGGCCTAATGGATGGATTCTAAATGGTCTTTGTTAAAGTAATAAATCTAAAATAATAAACCTAAAACGTGAGTACATTTGTTCTAGAAATACCCATTGAGCCATTTACTTAAGTGATGCACATTATGCAAAATTCATACTAACATGTTTAATGTTAATTAATGCCTTTTGCTGAATGCTAAGCTTTGTCAAAATATGCATACAAATTTTGGATCCATCTTTGTGTTATCTATCCTTCTTAAGTATGACAAACGTTGAAGGGAAAATTTCCCTTGAATATTTTGGGTTTTTTATACAAGACTATGGATTTACATAATATGTATGTCCAATTTGAATGTTGGCATGAAAAATTGTTCCTGTGCAACTTTGCAAGTGCTTGCATTTGAGTATTGAAGTGAAAAGAAATCCATGTTATGTGCTTTTATGCCTAGAAGTAATGTGCCTGAACTAATGTCTTTGAAAACTAATTATTAAATGATGTTTACAATCTGCTAATTCAGGTTCTTAAAACCAATTTGCAGAAATTTCTTGAAGATGTGATATTGATTTTGAAGTGAATAAGTAAGTTATTGCTGCATTTGTTGGCCGATATTAGACAATAATGATCAGGTATGATATGTTGTGCAGTATGATATCTTGGGAGTTTGTTCGTATTGACTCGATCATGTGCAGTCAGCTGCTTACAGTATATGCAGCTTTTCAACTCATCATCATTTGACATGTAGTTGACCACAGCAAGCTGGGTCACTTATCAGTGACCCAAGGTGAACCATTGATCGTTGCATCTTGACATTTCTTGTAAAAAAAGCATTCTCATAATTTACCTTCCTGGATCAGTTCAGTGATGTTAGCACACAGGAAATTAATACCAAATTTAGTCAAGGTACATTTTTTTTTTCAAAATTGTAATCATGTGAGCAAAAGCATTCAACCTAATATTTGTAATTATCAACCAATGTAGTACTACCAGTTTATGTCATTGATTTTTCCATCCTTTTTTTTGCCATCGCTGTCACTGGTTCCCTCTGCACTTTGCTATAGGAATGAACTGTTGATAACCAGTGAAGCGGATTGGGCTTTGAGAGGCTGGTTTCTATTAAAGGTATAATACATGATTGGTAAATGCCACTAATAACACTCACACTTTATCTAATCCAGCATATATGAAATAATAAGCCTGTGGAAATTTGAGCTCAATCGGATAGTCCCAAGTAAATAGCGAAATCCCGACTTAAATTCTCCTATTAAACATAATGAATGGTTTTGATCTTACCCCCGAGATCGAAACTGTTTTCGGTCTTTGTATTATTTTATTATTTTATTTGCTGCATTAATACAACATTTCAGGCGTAAATCTTTTAACGGTATGTTTCTACCAGCACCATCTTCATACCCTGAAAGTTATACGTAAGTCTGTGAACATTTCAGTTTGAGTATGTTACCAGTCCTGTACTGTACCTTTAATTGCCCAGTAGACTGATCCAGCTATTATAAATTACTAGTCAAGATTTGGACTGAGATAGTCCAATCATTGTGAACCAAAATTGTAGATGAAACTTGCTGTCTGTGGTCTTGTAGCCAAATAGGTCCTCAGCACCGCACAACAAGATGTCAGAGTTTGAATCCCATCTAAAAAAAGTAGAGTTTGATATTTTTTGTTGTTAATTTCCCTTTAGTTCCAAGTGCTATAGAGGTTATTCACGTGACGTCAACAGCTTGGATTGGCACAATGTAAACTGTAAACAGTACGCTTCATGCAACATGCAGTGTCAATGTCGTATGCGTAACCTTGGAGGAACGTAGACTAGCTTGACGGCCAATCACATGATTTTTATGACGTCAGTGAATAACCTCTACTAAAGACTTCAAAATGAACATAGATCCCCTGCATTTAAATTTAAAAAAAAATGATGATCAAAAGGTGCTTTAAATTATAAAAATTTACTTTGCATGAAAACCATTTTTTGTTTCTTTGTATAAATATATCAAATTGAATGTAAATTTGCTACAACAGCTGAATGAAGCATACAGAACAGTAATCTACTCTTTAATACTCTTGGCTTACTCTGTTTTCCAAACTCACGAAACACTTTTTTTCTTTTTGACAGCTATGAGTACATGTCGAAAAAACAACAACAAAATGAGATAGGGATGAAGATGATATCCGTTTATTTCAGAGAATTGATCCTTGTTTGAAAAGGCAGGCCGAATATTTTCTCCCCATAAAGTTTATTGCATTGTGATGGTCGCACGGCTATACTGTACGTCCTAAATCGAATGTGACGGCACGATTCAGGCTTTAATTTGATGGACACAGGGATGAGATTGACCAATGATAAAAATGTCTGAAAACAGCTGACAGGGAGCATAAAAAGTCTGAAATTTAGAATCTCCTATACTTTTGTACACAGCCTGTGAGGAAAAAAGTCTGAAATCCAAAACACAAAAGTCTGAAATCAGACTTTAATCTGAGAAATCTCATCCCTGTAGACATTTTGGTTCACTTCTAATACAGGTTTTGTATTATATGAATTTGAGGAACCATGTGCAATACATGCCTTTTTTGTATAAAGAAGTTCACAAAAGCAATTAAGTATATTTCGCATGTATTTGTTGGGACTGGATATTATTATACGTTTTGAAAAGACAGTATTATGTTCAAACTTTCAATGCCAAATTGTAGATTTGTTTACTGTTTGTGGAATATGTCTCCGCGCTCGAGCTATTTATAGAATAATTATGCCCTTGTAGAGGGATGAGATTGACCAATGATAACAATGTCTGAAAACAGCTGACAGGGAGCATAACAAGTCTGACATCTGAAAATCTCCTATACTTTAGTCATGTTAGTACACAGCCTGTGAGGAAACAAATCTGAAATCCAAAACAAAAAAATCTGAAATCAGATTTTTATTCTAAGAAATCTCATCCCTGTTTGTCAACAGCTATATCACCCGGATGTTTGGACAATGTTCCTGCTATGGGGCTTGTAATAGCGACTTAAATGTACACAACCACATGACAGAATATTTCTGCACAACGTGAACTGTATTTTCATGAATGGTTGACTTGAGGCCATTTTCTAAGCCACAATGTACCAGTACGACTTGTTTGTCCGAACATCCGTATGTGACATTGCGAGCGGAGCCCTATTGTACTGGGCTGTCTTTCATCCGATGTGAAATAGATATGTTAAGTACATAGGCTGCTGTGTAATATGCTAATGAGTTATGTCAAGTATTAGTATAACAACTTTCAACTTTGACCCTTTAGTCATTGTTACATGAATCCATCCTGCATCTGCCAGAATGTAGACATTATGACAGTAAAAAGATTTGAGGCTTTGCATGGTGACAATTGGTATGTGGATCGGTTTGCGGAAATACCATGTAATAACCGTTCATACTTTCGCACTTCTATATCGTTCACACTTCTCGCAACGTTTCGACTAGTCTGCTCTAGTCCTCATCAGGCTGTCAGGAGACAGTACTTTTCACATGAATGTAACACCATTCATGGCATGACATGCATGAATACGCAAATCACAGTAATTACATGTAGTTTCTTTGCTAAGGAAATAGAACGGCGTAGACGAGACATACATGTACATGTAATAGCAGGGTACATCCCTCTACTAAAAGAGTTCGATTTCTTTAAATTCTGCCAATTTTCTGTAGCTTTTGTCTTTCGCAGCCCCCCACCATGTTTATATGCATTAACTTTGTAAATACACAGTTGTAAATATGTAGTCTTGGTATATATATAAAGACTTTCTACATATTGTTAATTCATTATATATAAGTGTGTATAATGTACATGTATTATTGTGTGTGCAACAACTAAGCCTCCATTAATAAAACTGACTTCATTTCATTTCAAATTATTCCTATTTGCTTCAAGTTTATGTGTATTTTGTTCCACTTCTTACTCAAAATTTCCCCAAAGTCTTCGATATTTATTTGAACAATATGACCAAATAACACTAGGGGTCATATGCATACTATGTATAATTGCCAAATATAATTTGAAGATATCATAATGCTTTTATAAACAAGTTCAAGACTAAATTTGACTCGTACAGAAATGTCCACATAATTTTGCCAAGAACATAGTTAAAATTGCACAAACTCCAATAGGAATCATTTATTTTGAATATAATAACTACGTAGCTCAGCTAAAATTTAATGTACATCCTAAAAATATTAGTAACTATCAGTATTATAAATTGAGACCGAAAATGAGCACCCTTTAAAATTCTGGTCATTTTAAAACCATTTTCATACCTGCATGTGATTTGAATGTTTTCATGTTTTATGCCCTATAATTGGAGAAAAATCTCCACAAAAAAAATTCTGTTCTGTAAACGAAGAATTTGATGTGCTCTAGCCATGACACGTCCCTCGATAAGTTTTTCAGATTGCGACTCAGTTTATTTAGGACTTGATTTCATCAAAATTACACTTTTTGCTTTCCAACCCCCCCTGTTTTCTGAAGGCTAAATCTGCCCTAACTGTTCGGACTCATCTGTTCCCCCATTATGGTAGTTCCCCCAATATGGTAGTACCCCCAGTATGGAGTAGTGCCCCCTAGTAGTTCCCCAGTATGGAGTAGTGCCCCCTAGTAGTTCCCCGGTATGGAGTAGTGCCCCCAGTAGTTCCCCTAGTAGTTCCCCCAGTATGAAGTAGTGCCCCCCCGGTAGTTCCCCCAGTATGAAGTAGTGCCCCCGGTAGTTCCCCCGGTAGTTCCCCCAGTAGTTCCCCCAGTATGAAGTAGTGCCCCTCGGTATTTCCCCCAGTAGTTCCCCCAGTATGAAGTAGTGCCCCCCCGGTAGTTCCCCCGGTAGTTTTCCCAGTATGAAGTAGTGCCCCCCGGTAGTTCCCCCAGTAGTTCCCCCAGTATGAAGTAGTGCCCCCCGGTAGTTCCCCCAGTATGAAGTAGTGCCCCCCGGTAGTTCCCCCAGTATGAAGTAGTGCCCCCGGTAGTTCCCCCGGTAGTTCCCCCAGTAGTTCCCCCAGTATGAAGTAGTGCCCCCCAGTAGTTCCCCCGGTAGTTTTCCCAGTATGAAGTAGTGCCCCCGGTAGTTCCCCCAGTAGTTCCCCCAGTATGAAGTAGTGCCCCCCGGTAGTTCCCCCAGTATGAAGTAGTGCCCCCCGGTAGTTCCCCCAGTATGAAGTAGTGCCCCCGGTAGTTCCCCCGGTAGTTCCCCCAGTAGTTCCCCCAGTATGAAGTAGTGCCCCCGGTAGTTCCCCCAGTAGTTCCCCCAGTATGAAGTAGTGCCCCCCGGTAGTTCCCCCAGTATGAAGTAGTTCCCCCCGGTAGTTCCCCCAGTATGGAGTAGTGCCCCCAGGTAGTTCCCCCAGTAGTTCCCCAGTATGGAGTAGTGCCCCCAGGTAGTTCCCACAGTAGTTCCCCCAGTATGAAGTAGTGCCCCCGGTAGTTCCCCCAGTATAGGAGTAGTTCCCCCAGTATGGAGTAGTACCCCCAGTATGTTTGTCATTGTAATATGGTAGGCCTAATTCTGAACGGCTGTTCTCTTGTTTTCTGTCTCCTAGTGTTGGCAGAGCATCCGGACATGAGAATCCAAAACTTGAGTTAGTATAACTTAGTATTTGACGACTCCAAACAAAGAACAGACATTTATATTGTTCTTTCCAAAGAAACAAGGCACTGAAATAAGAACACAGTTACAAATTAATTCATTCCAATATTATTTCTTTATTGGAGAAAAAAAAACAATCACAATATTTATGTACAATTGACATGCCAAGATCTGATGAATGTTTTCATGTTTTATGCCCTATAATTGGAGAAAAATCTCGACAAAAAATATTCTGTTCTGTAAACGAAGAATTTGATGTGCTCTAGCCATGAAACGTCCCTCGATAAGTTTTTCAGATTGCGACTCAGTTTAGGACTTGATTTCATCGAAATGACACTTTTTGCTTTCCAACCCCCCTGTTTTCTGAAGGCTAAATCTGCCCTAACTGTTCGCCTGCACAGAGCCAAACAGTTGCTATCCTCTGACAATGGTTTCTTCTCTCAAATTGTTCATGTAATCCCATTAACATCAAACCAATCTGTATTCCACTGGCAACTTAACCACAAAACCACAAAGCATTACCTTGAAGTTTGTAAGTCTAGCATTCTGTACCAAATGCTCGTTTTATGAATATGGAATCAAGTATAAGCTTCACTTTATGCTAAATACTTAGAGAAAAAGTACTTACTAGAAGTATTTACTTGGAAGCACCTGCTAGTTTTTATGAATACGAGCCATTATATACTGCTGATCTTACTCCTTTGTACTAGTATATGTGTATTGATTTCAAGAAACAAATAATTATTACAGTGGTAGCTTTTAATAACTACTTACTGTTATGAGCCAAGATGAGAGAGTTTTTACCCCCAAGTTGGAAACATTGAGCTACAAAACTTGGAATCAACGTGACTGATGATGCTAAATGATCCCTGTGTGTGGTTTCATGGCTTCTGACTGCCAAACGAACAAAGATAATTGACTATTGGGGACACCACCAATGTAGGGCTGGATAGCTCAGTTGGTAGAGCACCTGTACTGTATTCAGGAGGTCGCCGGTTCGAATCCCGCTCCAGTCAATTTTTCTTTGTTCACCTTTTAATGATATACACCTTAGATTAACAGCAATCACTTTTTTCAAACTGCAGTTTTGCCACCACTTTCTGCAGCTGGGGCAAGAATACAAATCAATGGGTTAACAATTTCAACAATTTCATTTTATTAATTTAGTATCATTCAACTATGATGAAAATAACCACTGCAGCCAAAATTAATAACACAAGTAGAAATAATGATACAGTGCTTGTGTTGCTGAGCTACAAGTGCCTAGTTCAAGATGACTATAACCATAGGGCGTATGGATTAAAAATTTTAAAAAATATGTTCGGCTCCCTCAACTCCCAGTATTACAAACTTTAGGGGATTTACTGAATCAATACTTTGGTACTATAACAGTTCCTTGTCATTTAAGTGGACAGCAAATCAACAAAACACCAAGAGAAATTGAACATTTACATGCAGATATCGGATTTGAAAGTATAAGAGTATCTTCTAAAGGTGTCCTTTATACAGCAAGTTTGTACAACGACATTTAAACACTCCATACTTGAACAATTTAACAGGATTAAATTCTATTTTCATTTATAAATCTTTAAAACTGGCCTGCTTTCCCTGTTAAAGGTAGTATTATACTTTGGTAGCGAAACTGAAATCTTCATAGATTTACCTTTAACTTTGGGCATAAAGATGGTGACAATAAAAACATACCGTTAAAATGTTTCTGCCTGAATACAGTATTTATCCAGAAAAAGAGTAAAACCAGTGACCGAAAAATACTGTTACTTCTCAGACTGTTACTGTCTGTATCTTCCTTGATATTTTTGCCCATGAATCTGTATTTCTTTGACAAAAGCAAAAGTATGATATTACCTTTAACCAGTCACTCTGAGTATTGTTAGGCAACACGCCAGTTAGTGCAAAGGCCAACCAAAGAGGAAATTCAACATATCCTGTGAAACTTTCTAAGTACGGCAATGACGTAAGGGATGAAACCTGTCGCTATCCATCACATTAAATTGGCTCCAGTAACCAACAGAGTAAAACTGAACACACTCTAAACAATCATGTACATGTACCCAGATCAGTCTGGTTGGAACTTCTTGTCAAATGATGCTGAACTTTCCAAATTACTTCCACTGGATTGTCCGCAATTTTCTCTTTTTGTTTTTTGATTCACGTAACTGAAAAGTCATTCAAGGATTTACAGGTTATACTTGTTTTTGTTTGGGGGAGGATGACTAAGTCTTCGTTGGAAAATGAGTCGGGTCTGGTGACATTAGAGGTAAAGAGTCTCTTGATGATTTTGCAAGAGCACCCAAAACATAAAAACCCAAGTCCCTTCTCGGCACGAAGGGATTGTCTATTTAAAAATGTTTTCCTAAACAATTAAAAATGGTGCTAAGTTGCTAACCTGATATTCACCGTTCAATATGGACCAAGACAAGACTTGGCCAGCTCAAAGGTTAAAGGTTACATGCCATTATTCAAGACTAAAATACATGCCATGCTAATTGGTTATTTACAACATTCCTACATCTACCTTTTTACTGCATCAGCCCACAGAAACTCAAAACACCAGTAGGTTAAAAAAAGAAAAGAATAACGGATAAAAAGTCAAATTATTTACATAAAAGTTACATAATATATTAATGCTATAATTTACTATGTCAATTTACATACATGCACTCTTTAAGTTCAGGCAAAGATATACACAATCATATAATAAAGAGGAACGTGCAGAGCAAGATTCAGAAAAGAGCCCGGGGTGCGTTCCGCTTGCGCGAACATACGCGAAAATGTTCGCGCCGTTTGCGTTACGCTTGGATTTTGTAGTGGAACGCACACGCAACAAATGGCGAACATGTGTTGCGTATTGCGTCCATCTTTCATTCGATGTAGTTAGCCAACTTCAGCAAACACCTCCTCTACACCGTTAGCTTTGTAAGGCGAACGTTGTGTGCGTGTTTGGCGAACAGCGCGTTCCGGTTTGAAAACGGTGGCGCACATTGTGCGCCGTGAGCGTAGTTAGCTGGAGTGGAACGCACCACAGGGCGCATTTCAAAGCATTTACTGGTTCAAAATTCCTGTCCACTCCATGTACAGTGGATAATTTAATCGCAGAAGGCAAATTTAGGCAATTTTGAGGAAAACTCGACCTGCTCAAACATTCACTGTGGATGATATCAATTATCTAGCGATTTCTTGTTGATTTCTTGTAACTTTAAAGGTTTCTCAAAATAAGGGTCTCTCTAAAAGGATATAAAAATATTAAAATAACATGAAAAAATACTTTCACAAGTCCACAGGAATGTCAACCTAGCTTGGTCAATTTTTTTTAACCATAATCTTTTACTCTTTGTAAATCATTTTTAGTTTCATAATTTTTAGAAATTTCTTAGATAGTTTTTTAATAATTTCTAGGTCCTTTTCATGCCCATCGTTTAAGTGTTTTAGATGTAATTTTTAACTTATTAATTATTAACTGATAATTTTTAAATTTTATTAAGTGTAATTGTGGTTTGATTTTGAACTTTTTTAATGAAACTTGTACAGACTGCTGAGATGTATATGTGGTAGTCTTAAAACAATAAATATTATTATTATTATTCTTTGTTGTGTATCATAAGTGCCTTGAGCGTCTTTTTGGCGGATTTCGGCGCTATAAGTGTCTTACATGTATTATTATAGAATAAAATTTATATTGCTTTTGAATGTTTTTAAATCCATCACAAAAATATATATATTTAAGAAATCCAAGAAATTTCTAAAAAAGGTTTCAGTTTTTTGACAAAAAGTGTGACAATGTTACCGTAACAGCATTTTAAGGCGACGTATAAACATTTATACCATAGATCCGTCTGGTATGATTCCACGACTGTTTAAGTCTTGCCTCTTCAGATGAAGCCGTCATTCTTGTTACTACGAGTCGAACGTGGGTTCATTTCCATAAACACCATTTCTGAATTGTGACGACTGGACACCTCGTTGCTGCGGTTTCGGTAGAGGCTCGTTGCTGCTAGACTCTGTATGACGTGGGGTGGAGGTGAGGAAAGAAGGGGGGCGGGGTAAAGATGAGAAAGGGGGAGGTGTAAGGAGAAAAATACCAGAGACATGTTGCCGTGGCAAAATTTTAGTAAGTTACCAACCAAACCAATTTGATTTTAGGATTATTAAGCCTCCACACTAAAAAAAAGAATACTAATGTATTCATTTTAGCCAAACGAACAAAGATAATTGACTATTGGGGACACCACCAACGTACAGCTGTATGGCTCAGTTGGTAGAGAGCTTGTACGGTATTCAGGAGGTCGCTGGTTCAAATCCCGCTCTGGTCAATTTTTCTTTGTTCACTTTTCAATAATTTTAGCATCAGTTAGACAGGAAAAAGGAAAATATGAGATTGAAACAAGATGGAATGGACTGACACTTGAATGAACAAGTATCTGCATTTGTTAGTTCATGGTAAAAAGAGGAAGACAATCTAGAGTTAAGTCATTGATTGATTAGCAGATGTTTCAATATGAGGTCACTGACATAACATAACAATTTCTGACACTAGCTGACGACACAGACACATTTAGAATATAAGTCAAAACATGATGACGCCATATGTTGCTAGGGAAAGCCAGACAGGTTGTTAGGGAAAGTGAAACCCAGACTCTTTGCTTGGGGCAGGGGGAAGAGATAGACTACATGAGAGGGGCAGCTAGACTGTTTGGTGGCGGGAAGCAAGACCCGTTGCTAGGACAACAATAGACTGGTTTCCATCCTCCTTTTAGATTATGTCTACCGCATATATGTGTCCCTTTCCATTTATTAATTTACCCCTTTCAAAGCCTCAAAGTCAGTCACAAAACACCAAAAGAAAACCCAAATAAAACCACACAAAAACCAACAAAAAAACACAGAAATTTCAGTAGAAACTCACCTTGATTTTGTTGGTTGAGACCCAAAAACTGTGGGTATAGAAAAGTTAACGTATCATCCAATTTTTTAGAAAAATTATATTTTTATGATGACTAGAAAGAAGGGACTCAATAAAGTTGTCTTTAAAGGAATACTTCAATTGTTTTTCTTCATTTTATGTTTAGTTTTTTGTTTTACTTTGAGGCAGTTGACCCAGGCAGATTTAGAACAGGATGGGATGAGGTCATGCTGCTACCATAGCAACGACCTCACATATCATCCTCAAATCTTACCACATTTGAATTCTGATCATGCAAAGCCGGAAATTTTACTCTAAAAAAAATAGATCTTTAGATAATCCCACAATCAGCGGTACAGGTAGCTTAAAGGTATAATACATGATTGGTAAAGATCACAGAACAGCACTCACACTTTGTTTGATCCAGCATGTGTGCATGAAATAATAAACCTGTGAAAATTTGAGCTCAATCGGACTTCTGAGTCACGAGAAAATAGCGAAAAACTGGCTCAATTTTTCTTATAAAACATAAAGAATGGTTTTGATCTTACCCAAAGATCAAAACTGTTTTTGGTCTTTGTTTGATTAATCTCTGGATAAATTCAGCATTTTAGACGGAAATATTTTAACGGTATGTTTCAACCAGCACCATCTTCATATCCTGAAAGTTATACGTAAATCTGTGAATGTTATTTGCTGTTTGGGTATGTTACTAATCCTGTATTGTACCTTTAACATTTTCCTCAGATTATTTTTCTCTTGCTCATTCTGGGATATTCTAAGTGGACATTTGTGTTCATTATCAAGGGCTGAAGGAAGGGGTATTATTAAGTTAGCAGCAAAAGAGTATGGTGGAATTGGTTAGCTCATTTTTAAGTTACTGTAACTGAACAGCCATCATGCATGGTAGCCAGCTTGGAGGGTGTGTTAATAACATGCTGATGTAAAAAAAAAATAAACTTTTTTCTCGTCCCGAAATTTTGGGGTAGAAAAAAAAATTTGAATGAGAAATTGATTGGTCTCCTCGGATCTCAATGTTACGAATGAAAATGCATCCTCCCTCAAAATATTACTATCGTTTTTATCTAAATTAAGTGATATTTCAATGAAAAGTGAGCTACTTTTGACACTCTTGTCAGTTATTAATTCATCATCATTGAGATGATATTCATAATAAAGCCAACATCAAGCCAGGTTCATACTTCATACCAATTTGAAGTGAAGAGAATTTGTTTATAATTATCAAATAACCACAAAGTCCACAAGGGAAATTCAGTCAGTTTCCCTTGTGGTTATTTGATGAATATATTGATTACAAAGCCGCATCCTCTTTGAGTGACCTTCCATGTACTGTTTCTCAGGTTGCAGCATTGCTGCGGGTATCGATGAAAATGATCCTTGGGATATACACGTACCGGTACAGTGTGTGAGTGGTTTCATGGCTTATGACTGCCAAATGAACAAAGATGATTGACTACTAGGTCGGGACACCACCAACTTAGGGCTGGATAGCTCAGTTGGTAGAGCACCGGTAGTCCGGTACAGTATTCCAGAGATCAACACTCCAGTAAATTTGTCTTTGTTTGTTTATTTTTCAATGAATTCCTTTGTCAGAATGGAAAGCGCATAGCTACTGTAACATCACCGAAGTTTGCTTGGCATCACCACTGGCAAGAAGTATGAATGAACCAGGCTTCGGATTGCACTTGTGAGTAGGCGGGTACAGGTTCGAACCCCATCTATTAATTTGTTCTCACAGGTTTTACATCTCTCACAAATACAGCATGCAGTGATCAAAATTTACGTCAGATGAGCACGTCAAATGTTGGGCAATGAGCACGACTGATCACATTTTAAGGATAAAATGGACAGATGTTCGTCATTTTTGTTCTTCTACTCACCACGAGCACAGCGATGATTGCGCCCATGAGGGCCCCGCCCAAGACGTCACTCCAGTGATGTTTATAGTCAGAGACGCGACTGAGGCAGGTGTAGAGGGCCAGGAGAAGGGCAATGAACTGCATCAAGGGGCGCAGGAAGGCTGTATCTCCCCACTTCCATCGAGACTGTAGATACAGCTGCAAATAGTATGAGATTGAGACAAACGGGAACAAAGAAGATTTACTAGTATGTGGATCGGTTTGTGGAAACACCATGTAAGAATGATTAATACTTTTGCATTTCTATTTCATTTGCACTTCTCGTAAGGTCTCAACGTTTCGACTAGCCTACAGACTCTAGGCTTACAAGCTTGATACAATCTGTGGGACAATAAGGGTGGATCCAAAAAGCTCAACAAAGACTAGTCTTGACTTGGCGACGTTCATTTTGTTAACTGAAAATCAAAATATAGTAGGAACTTGGATTCACCAGTCTATGCCTAACTCAAAACTTGATAGCTTTGGAAATAACCCTCTTGAAATTCCAGCCAGCACCCCAAATTAGATTTGAATCTAGCATCTTGCGTAATGTAAGGTGTGACACCAGCCTTTGCAAGACAGCAAGGAAGCCATTTTAAAAGCAGATGTACTCCCTGGCTTAATAGAATTTTTATGACACCACGGAACTTTGCCTGAACTGAAAGGGGCTTGGTTTTCTGTGCCCTCACAATCCAATATCTTGAGGTCCATTTTCTCATAATTTTGTGCAATGTAAAAAGAAATAGTTGACATTAAAGAAGATTTAAAGGTTATATCATACTTTGGTTTTTATCAAAGAAATACAGATTCATGGGCAAAAATATCAAGGAAGATACAGTAACAGTCATCTGTGAAAATTTCAGTCCCATACAGTGCCCACTTTTTGAGAAAACAGTGAGAAACGACCAAAAGTCTTTTCTCTTTTATTTTTGATCTTTTAAAAGATCAAAAAGATTTTTGGCCACGGGTTGTTTTACTAATTTCTGGATAAATACAGCATTTCATGCGGAACAATTTTAACGGTATGTTTCTACCAGCACCATCTTCATACCCTGAAAGTTATGCGTAAATCTGTGAACATTTCTGTTTTGGTTTCTTACCAAAGTATGATACTACCTTTAAGGAGTCTCAGAAAAATTATCATGGATGTACAATGTGACATTGAAATTACTTCATATAGTAAAAGACATAATATCTTCCTTGTTACTATACATTGGGCCTGTATGTTTGTTTGTTTGCCATTGTTTTATACTAATTTCTGGATAAATACTCCATTTCAGACGGAAAACATTTTAATGGTATGTTTCTACCAGCATCATCTTCATACCCTGTAAGTTATACGTAAATCTGTGAAAATTTCTGTTTTGGTTTCTTACCAAAGTATGATACTACAGTACCTTTAAACCAAATGAAAATTTGAACTGAGGTCAACTTGGAGCTGGGGGGTGGAAGGTGTTCATTTTTAGACCTATGAGTAAAACATTTCTGTCAGATGAGATAGGGTTCTGCGTGAAAGCAGCGATTCATTCATCTTTCCTAATTGCATTTGTCACACAGTTAAGCTACGAAAGGTCAGATGGAGACCTTTAGCACAGTGGATGGCAACTTGATACTAAAGATGATGTATGGTATTAAAAAAGCTGTAGCCCAAATATTGAGGTGATGATTAGGCCTATATATAAAAAAATCTACAGATGTGAATAATTAATTGAGATATTCCACAAGCTATGTAAGATGGTTTTTGCAACTTGTTGGGTGTATAATTTGTGACCCAATCTGACCTAAAAGAGTCATAACTCACTGCTTAGTCTCAAGACTCAGGTTTTCAGATACACATGCAATTTGAAAGCTGAAAAACACAAACTAATGGGAATCCCAGTGTTTTCACCTTGAAAATGTCTGTGTATTGCCTGAAATTGAACTGATAATCGAAATAGAAAAACTGAAGATGTTTCTTCCGAAGCATTTAAATTAAAAAGAACAAAATCTGTGCTTGTGACTCATTTTGAAGGATCCAGTCTACTTCATGAGGAATGTATACAATGTGTATTCCAACCATACAGAAAGGTAAAGGCCTTGTTGGCACATACTTGCAGCCTGGCAATTGATTATTTAAATTAAGTCAGCCGGATTGCCCTTGAAACAATGAAGCAATTTGAATAGGGCTAACGAGTCCTTTGCTGTCTAAGCCGATGAATTAGTCTGTTGATATGATCTGAACTAAAATTATTAACACCCATCTTTAATAAACAAAGTCTCCTTGTCTTAAAAATACTGCCCCATATCTTAAAACACACCTGTGAATTTGTGAGAAAGTTATTAAATACGTCAGGGGGATTTCTGATTAAATTGGTAACGAAAAGGGCACGAGAGTTTGTTTGTTTATTTGTCACACTTTTGACTGCCTGTCATAATCCGTATCATTCTGCGTGCAATCTCTGTGAGGTCTAGCGCAGAAAACATCTACAGTAAACAGGATGCTACGTTGAGGAATAACTGATGTGAACAGAAACCTAGCTTGTTTTCAGGAGGGCACGACGGCACAAATATTAAGAGTTTCCCTTTTAGAGTCAACTGGTTAATCCTCCTGTAGAGGATGTGCATAATCATAGGATAGAGGGGTAGAGGGGGTAGGGGGTAGGGGGGCTATAGGGATGAGTTGAGGGTGACTCACCGTCAGATACAGCATGCAGTAGGCGGCGGTCGCAGCATGACCAGACGGGAACGAACGACTACAGGGATAGTAAGGAGACAAAAGAGGAAGAACGTAAGATCAAAACACGACGCAGAGTTTGTCCATTTCTGAAGATCACGGTCTATAAAAAGAAACACCGGAAAACTAGGCGCGTCTGTAAAAATATTACAGAGGGCCCCTTGATAAAACGGTAACCTCGCTGAAGAGGGAAAGGATCCACGGATTGTAACATGACCTTTAAAGGTGATCCAACAAACTGAACCTTGAGGAAAACATTGGGTTCTAAACTAACACAATAAAATAACTGGCACATTGGCAAGACAAAATGAATGGCAATTTCCTGAGGTCAATTTCACGAAGCCCTATCAATTGTAACTTAAATTATGATAACCCATTGTATCCTACATGGGCTGCATTGCATCATGAGGCCTACGATTGAGATGGTAAGTTACGATGAGTTTGGTGAAACTGACCCCTGGGCCTGTTCATGCCGCCATTTATGTTTACAACTCAAATTACATTCATAACTTGACTTGAATTGTCTAGAAAGTAGTGGCACATATTTGATTTGTTTAAAGGAGCAAGGCAACTGCAACTCTCTGCAAAGTGCACTTCTAATACCGTATTGTAAAAACTTTTAAAGGGACACCATGGCATTGACCAGGGGCACTGAGTCATTGACCAGGGGCACCAAGGCAGTGACCAGGGGCACCGAGGCAGTGACCAGGGACACTGAGGCAATAACCAGGGGCACCAAGGCAGTGACCAGGGGCACCAAGGCAGTGACCAGGGGCACGTACCAAGGCAATAATGGCTGGGAGCACGAAGGCATCTAGGCTAAACCAGAGAAAACATTGACAAAGGGTTCCGATTCAATGACCAGTGGCACAAAGTGCATTGACCAGTGGCACTAAAAGGCATTGCCAAGGGCACATCAAAGCAATGGCATGTCAAACCGCACCAAGGTAATCTCTGGGGCACCAAGGCAACTACCACGGGATCATTCATTTCAAGCAAGATCTCTACAGATTATGCCAGTCCAGTCAGTGGACAGACCCCCAGGTGTAAGAGAAAAAGATTAAAACCAACAATAACAGAACTACCAACAGCACCAACAGCAGCAAATCAAAATCAATACAGAAAATCAAAACTCAGATAAAAACAATCAGAAATACAAGCAAGAGAAAAACAAAGATCAAGGTCTGTCAAACACTCTGCTCTCTGCTGAACTAAACTACATGTACTAATTACTCAACTGACTAATCTCTACACAAAACTCCCAAGCACATGGCTCTAATCTTCTAATTTACATACAGTAATTACACAATACAAGGGACACTACACAAAATCACTTGGCCAGGGGCCGATTTCACTAAAGCTATGCGATCATCGCTAAAGCCCAAATCCTTCGCTAAACGGAAAAGTAGCAATCAATTTTCTGTTTTCAGGGAGTGAAATCGGCCACAAGAAAACTGACAGGAAGTCAAGGATTGAACAATAATTAGGTCACGAAACTCAACAATACTGGTACTATGGGAGAGGGCAAATACGACACAAAATAATTGTTTTTAAAGATGAAATTTAAAATACAAGTTTAAATTTCCTCTCCTCAGCAGCATTACGGCATTCGAATCAAAACCCTCCCCCTCTTCTTTTTGAGGAAATAAACAATCATCAACACTACTAGAGGAAAACTAACATTGTGACAGTGAACAATGTGTCACTTCCTTACAAGTGATTCACAGAAACTGCAACTGCTGATCAGCTCAATGAAAGAAGACCACAGATTGTCTCAGAGGAAGACAGAAATAGAACATGAAATGGCAAGACTTGGGATCTCCAAATTTTACTGATTTACAATGTAATACAAATTTCCAAATTACATGTACATGTAAGTTCACCAAGTACATGTACTCTGCTTAACGTACATGACTGTAAGCATAGAATCTACGTAGAATCTACGCTTAAATGGAAGTAGAACATTCAGTGTTTGCAAGATTGAGTAAGGATTAGTAGGGATTCAGTTTCAGTTGTGTACATGCATGAATTTTGCATATAACTAAGGATTTTTCACTTTTTCCATTTTAAGCTACATATTTACATGAACAGTGGCTGTGAGGCAGAGTAGTGTTTAGCACTAACACTGTTAGTAAGGAATAATGATCATAAGAATTCTGTGGTACTAGAAATTGGGTTCTGATGAGCATTTAAGGCCTTTTCACACTGTCCAAAATCTTGGGTTGGAACCGGATAAATACATGTACACCAAGATTTTTTCAAACCTTGTTCGCACAGTTTGCAAAGTTTCAACCCCGAGCCAACCCAGATTGAAATCAACCCTGGTATGGACCAGGGTTGAAAATCTCAACCCGGATCCAAATTGCATTTTTCAGCGTTATCCATGTCAAAAATGATCCAGTGTGAAGAGCCCCGAGTACATTTAGCTCGGGGTGGAAAGGCCTAGATAGATTAAGTTGGACATGCATGAGAATAGAGCCAATGTTAAAGTGGGCGTAACAGGAACAGAAAGACCAAAGCTGACCTAGGGCAGAACAAAGCAATGATGAGTCATATAAGAAGCGGGACAATTGGCAGCAGCGGAAGAAACAACACACGACCGGTCTAGTGTAGAGTCCCTTTAAATAGTGACCTGCAATGCCATAGTTTGGAAATAAAATGGCTGACGAGTCATTATTATGTGAACATGGTGAATGTGCTGTAATGTCAGCCAAAGATCTACATATGTGCATCAACCACCATGTTGTATCCAATTTGGGGACTCTCAAATTGTTGCAACTTTCATATTAAAACAGACCCACTGCTTTCAGGAGGCTTGTTTTTGTTTCAGGGACGCGATCAGTGATCCTGCTGCTCTGGATCCGGGAGTAAGCGTATCCTGCATGGGACATGGATCTGCAACACCACTAATTGCATGCCTGAAACAAACCAAGGTCTTGTATGTAGCATTGAGAGGAATAGGAAAAGGTTACAGCAAAGCTGTCCTGAGTTAAGAGAAAAACTGGGATTGAGAATCAATGATAGTGCAATAAAGACAGTGTACAACAAATGAAAGAAAAAAGTTTGTGAAATATACACGCTGATTGTACTTACTGAGCTTCCTGAATCCTGTGTGCATTATCTCCTAGACAATCATACTCCTCCACGTACAGGTGCCGCATACCCTCCGAGCAGTTGAAGCTGTTGTAGTCCGGTTTGCAGATGTCGAAGAAGTGGGGTCGCAGCCGGCCGATCACGTTCTTAGAGATGTCAAAGACGCCCAGCGTGACGCAGAAGCCGAAGAAGAACTGGGCAAAGTACTTGAGGAGCTGGTAGGCCAAGGGCGGGATGACGACGTCGCAGCAGCACCGGTTGAAACTGCCAGGAGGTAGGTACTCCGTGTCCTGACGGCGTCGGTAGGCGTAGATCGTCACTTCTGTCAAGAGGATCTGAAATCATTGCCAACAGAAACAAACATTCATTCAGAAGTTGCCATAAAAAAAGTCTGGAAAAGCATTGAGAAAAATAAAAACACTCAAAAGCTGAAAATTCCATTTTATCAAGTTTATTAAAAACAAATTTTTGCATCATGGCCTAAAATTCTGTATACTTGCTAGCATGTACTGAAAGGCAATTAACAAAAAAGGTGTTGTGTTTTATAGTTTGTTGGTAGTGAATGCATTTTCATATCGCAGTTCATATTCTTTACCACCTTCCCGAGGTCACTGGATCGAATCCCGCTCCAGTCAATGTTTCTTTGTTCACTTTTCAATGACTCATGTACATTGTAATTTTGTACATGTATGTAAAATTCAGTCAATTTCCCTAAGTGGTTATTTGATGATTGTTTAATTTCCATAAAAACAGTTGCCACTGTTTTTCGGTAATTTTGCTACAAACAAAGCCTTAATCTGCAACTCTTCTCTAAGAGACAGTATTCTACTACGTATGCATTCATGGTATTAGCAGCAAATATTATTGAGTTGTCAGGAATTGTATTTATAACAAAAATTGCAAAAACAAAGACAATGCCCTAGGTACCAATAACCATTGGTGCATAACAAAAGAGAACATCTTTAAAAAATAGATGAATTTTGTTTTATGTATACATTTTGCCTGACAGTGCCTGTGTATAAAAATTGTACAATTTTTATAACATTTTTTTAAATTGTACAATTTTTATAACAAAGAATGCAAGAATTAATTTTGAAATTAATTATTAATTAATCATTATAAATTCTTCATTTCTACTTAAATTCCACAAAGTTGTGGAACTATGGTCTGATGATTTTATTTGACGTTCAGTTTAAAGTGGGCGGCTCTCACTGGAACAATGAACAATTGTAATAAACATGTGGAACTCTGCTCTAGTGAATAACTGAATATTTATTTCTTTGTCAATAAAGATTGGAATGTTTGATGCGAAGGCGGAAAGAGTGGAAGTATGGTTCAGTGATGCTCACTGATGGAAAGAATATAAAAAGGGGTAACATCAAAACATGTCAAAACAACTTAAGCTTAACGTGAATTTAACAACATGCTCTAGCAATCGACCTAAAAATATGCTCAAAAATATTTTTCCATATATAGATCTGTCATTTGCGTATTTTGTGCAGCTTTAAGGCAAGAGATCACAGGTGGTAAGATTAAGGCTATGAGGATGAGCAAACAAGACAGAAAAATGAGACAAAATCAGGCCTGGAATTAAGTTCTGAAAGGGGCAAGGGGCACGCACTTCCATTGGAAAATCATAATGTCTATGGAAATATTTGAAGGGGGCACCAAGGCCAAGAACCAGGACAACGAAGGCTATGGCCTCCGTGGCCTCCGTTTAATTCCAGGCTTGCAAAATCTCTTGATTCTGCAGGATGTATTAAAACAAATAATGATCAACTGGCATGACTGGGGGAAAGGAATGGGGAAACAGCATTTTAGTGAGTTAATACACGTACACTGTACATGTATGGTTATGAAGACACAGCCAAGGATGTTTGAACTAAACCCTGTATGTACTGCACACAAATGAGTGAGAGTGCACAGCCCATTCTGGCCAAGTGATTCTGGCAAGTGCCAACCAATTCACTTTAGAAGCAATGCAATGCATTCCTCCATCCACTTGCAATAATCGTAATCCTAGTTGATCGGACACATAGCTATATTAAAATTACTAGAGGGCTAGCTCAGCGTTCTCCGCGCGTAGACGATTTGAAGCCGTTCTGAGCGCAGTCATTTTGAATTTGAGTGCGTGTCTGTGTAACAAGAACACTTTGACTGGAATGCCATTCGATATGCAACGCGCAAGTATGCGCGAACGGCCGCGTCTTGATGACGCTTGCAATCATTGCGTGACTGAAGTGAAGAGCGTGTGTGTGCAGGGTTATAAATGAAACGCGCATAAATTTACCAAAGGTGCGTCGGATTTTGGGCGTATTTGGCTTCGATAACGCACCTGTATAGAACACAACGCAGGTATGCAAATGAACGTACAAAAAACGTACAAAATTGTGGGCTTTCCATAGGTTTGTGCACAAACATGGATGCGCCCAGCAGGCATCACTTTTTACACGGAGCTAGCGCGCTCTAGTAATTTTAATATAGCTCTATGATCTGACATGGGGAGTGGGGAGGCAGACCAAGCTTGGTTTAAATCATCACATCTTTTGCTGACCAGTGACCACACTTTGATTATAAACTGACAACAATCCTAGGAGAAGACCTACCATAAAAAAAACAGCCCAATGAAACTTCAGGTCATATTATTACAACATGTAATTTTATCCGCATTTCATTTACCGGTAGATACCTTTTTGGGGGGGGGGGAGAGGGATAAGAAGGGACAATAGTTCTCCTAAATTATTTGTTGCTGGGATGGAACTTTTTTCTCAGGTGCTTACACTGAGACAAAATCGAGATCAAGTGAAAAGTCTGATTGAGACTGATTGGGGTCGATTTCACAAAGCCCTGCGATCGATCGTAACTCGAGTTACGACGGATAACCCATCATAGGGGACATATCCCACATAGGGCTTCAATGCATCAAAGGTCCTGCGATTGATAGTAAGTTACGAAGAGTTTGGTGAAATCAACCCTTGGTATCAATTCCAAGGATCTCTGGATCTTAGTACATACCAGAATAAGAGGGAATCCAACGCCCACTGCATACAGCATGGCCGATGTCACCGTTGAATCCTTGTATGGGTATGACAAGCTCTCATCCTCACAGAAGAATCCTCTCTGGTAGATAGGCAGCTTAAGACCAGGAATGCGAAACAGAATTGCTGGCACGGCAACTGCAAGTCCCCCCAAAAACAAAACACAACCTCTTCAAATTGAATTCAAAAGCAGTTTGTAGTTAGATCAGCGGTTGATTTCACAAAGATTTGTGATTCATCTTTTAGATGAGTTGTTCCTGTTTCTATTGCGACATCACACTTTGCTTAGCAATTAAGATTGATACGCATGTTGCAAAGTAGCCTTTCATGAAATCGAGCATTACAATGTCACTGTAAAATTACAAATCAGTCGTTATGGAATACTAGTTATTAAAAACGCTCAGCCAAAAAATTTGCAGTAATATTTTTTTTGTTTTCATTAGAACTGAACAATTTTAAAAACACACGCAGTCTCTTATTTGAACTAAAAATTATAACAAATTCCTGTGTTTCATGGAAAGTTCTAGTAGGCCTACTCACACTCACTCACAGTCACAACTATTTTGAAATAAAATACAATTTAAACATTTAAGTTTTAAACTTTTTAATAAAAGATGTTTAAAGTGGAGTGGGATTCAAACCAACAACCTCTGGAATAATTACCATGTTGGTGGCGTCCCGAATAAAATGTAGAGTCAATCTTTCTTTTGGGAAAGAATACCACTGACGGCCATTTTGGAAAGGGTTATTTCCTCCAAGAGTTTACGTATAAGTTATTGGATGCAAGTCATAATGAACTTCAATCTCAGGTGTATAACACTGGGGTAGCATATCTGAAAAGTGAGATTTTCAGTGTTATTTTTTTCATACAATGATACACTTTGAATGCAGCCGTAGTCATTTTTCTCATATATATGCCCTCTGTCGGTCCCATGCATAGGTTTGTGCACAAGTGATGGCCGTCAGTGGAATTCTTCTCTTGTTTTGTGTACGGTATGTGTACAACAATGTCAACAGTTATGTGACTTTTTGTCTTGCTTGGAATAAATGCTTACAAAGTTACACTGACTTAGGCTACACCTTCGAAAACCGGTACACCAAGGGCTAGGAAAGGATATGGCCTAACGTTAGTAATAATTTTGTATAAAGTAGGCTAGGCCTAAATTTCTTATAAAATATAAATTACCAAGCACCAGAGCCAACGTATCCAAGAGTATAAATCCACATTTTGCAGCTCCACTCCCTGCCATGTTGACTGTCAGGAGTTTAGTCACACAAATGGGCAAATTTGGGCGACAGTTCCGGCGAGAGAATGACTCACCTCATACAGCCAGGGATGGTTTTGTTTATAACCTGGCCCATAGACCGACAGCGCGTATGGAAATCAACGTCAGGGTACTGTAATTTTGACGGCACCCGACTATTGACAAAAAAGTTAATACTTTTACGCACGATTGAATAGGGAGGTTTAATTCAAAATGGGAAATTTTGGATGAAAACTAATTGATGCATTATTTTTAACCCCACAGTATAAGGGCCTGTTTGTTTCGGACGAATCCTGCGGATCCGGATCCCATTTTAGCGTATCTGCATAGGAGAAAGATCCCAAAATATCGGATCCTTTGCATGGAACAAACTAGTTGCGATGATCGTAACCCTAGGTCTGACCAGGGACTGGGACCTTAGGGTTACGACAAAACTTGTTCAAAAAAATGGGTACGACCTTTTTGGCCAACTCCTGAAGTACGTTTCCACTTAGTTTTCCACTTTCCAAAATCCAAACACAAAATCTGACTACATGGATCTGATCGGTACTTATCAATGAGTCATATAAAACCACTTTAAATATCTAAATGTCATTTTCTGCAGAAAAAATGACCAAAAACTTACCGAAGGTGTCGAGATTCCCTCCGTTTGCCGTCAGTCGGCCATTTTGAATAGTGCGCAGTGCCATCTCGACCAAATTACGTCATGCGCAATGCCGTTTTGGCTGTTCCACCTTTCAAACTCAAACTCGCAGCCCTATGGAGGGTGTTCCCAGAATAACACGTGCGCTGTACATGATATACCGTGTACACGCATATCGTATACAGTATGGAGGAGGTTTTTTTTTAAGTCCGCATTGTTTGCCCATGTCAAGCTGCCGCTGACAATTCAAATCTTTCATCATGAACTAAAGGAAATTGCTAAGATTATCAAATGATTTCCTTTATGAATGGTCTCACAAACAGACAAAATATGTTAGCAGGTCACAAACTCGGTGCCGACCCAATCCATGATCAAACAGAATAAAAAGGTCACCCACCTCATCACAGATCGCGCAGTGGTCGGAATTAACGCTGGACTGAAAAATATATCCGGTCATCAATTACACAAAAAATGATCATACCCGGTAGGACAGTGAGGACATATTAGTAAAAATATCACCGGAATATTCCACTGCGGATCGCGGAAAAACCACAATTTCTTACTGCAAATCTGTAGTTCTGTACCGAGCCGTATACGGTAACGAACCCGGCCGCGATCCAAAAAGGTGCCGACCGAGCGCAACATTTCAAGCCCACGGCGAAATCTGTACCGAGCCGGCCGCCGGCCGTGCTGTGCGTGAGCCACCGACCGTAACGGTGGAGCGACGCCGGCCGCGATCCAAAAAGGTAGGCCTTCCGACCGAGCGCAATATACACTTCATTTCAAGCACACGGCACGTGTGTAACGTACTGATTGAGACTTTCGCTGGTGCACGTTTGCTTTGAAACTGTGGCTATTACGCACGCGGATACCAGGCTGTCTTTCTCTGCGGTGTGGGCAATGTTTGTACGTCTTAATTTTTTAATGCGATCGTCGGTCGGTTTCTGAAGGATTTCACGATAATTTTTTTAGATTCAGTATAATTATGAAAAGAGTGTTTCTACTTGGCCAATTGAACAAAATATTGAATACTGAAATTGAAATTCAAGTAAGATTTATAAGCTGATCAGCCGACGATTTACGGTACTTTGCAGGACGGTCGATCAGAATATTTTTATTTTTATTTAGATTTCGCATGTGTTCGATGTCGGCCTGTGTTGGTTGTCGGAAACAAATCACGCCGTATACGTTTTTCTTCACCTGTCATATCAGAAGAGCGGCGGAAAACTTAATTCGGCAGTTTTGGCGCACGGGTCTGGTCACTGATTCAATAACCTGTGATTTATTAGACGGACACGCTCACACACTATATGCGATATGCCGTGTATAGCACTGTACAACGCACGTGATACGAGCCCTCCATAGGGCTGCGAGTTTGAGTTTGAAAGGTGGAACAGCCAAAACGGCATTGCGCATGACGTAATTTGGTCGAGATGGCACTGCGCACTATTCAAAATGGCCGACTGACGGCAAACGGAGGGAATCTCGACACCTTCGGTAAGTTTTTGGTAATTATTTCTGCAGAAAATGATCTTTCGATATTCAAAGTGGTTTTATATGACTCATTGATAAGTACCGATCAGATCCATGTAGTCAGATTTTGTGTTTGGATTTTGGAAAGTGGAAAACTAAGTGGAAACGTACTTCAGGAGTTGGCCAAAAAGGTCGTACCCATTTTTTTGAACAAGTTTTGTCGTAATCCTAAGGTCCCAGTCCCTGGTCAGACCTAGGGTTACGATCATCGCAACTAGGAACAAACAGGCCCTAAGTTAAAGGTAGCGCAGCTCAGTACCATACTTTGGTAACATACCGAAACAGAAATCTTCACAGATTTACCTATAACTAATTACAGGGTATAAAGATGGTGATGGTAGTATATCATACCGTTTCAATTTTTCTGCCCAAAATGCTGGATATTTATCCAGAAAAGATTAATTAAAACCAGTGACCAAAATTATTTTTGATCTTTTAAAGATCCAAAATAAAAGAGAAAAGACTTACGAAATACTGTGAGAGTTTTTCACTGTTTCCTCAAAAAGTGGGAACCGTATATGGGACTGAAAATTTCACAGATGACATGGTACTGCATCTTCCTTGTTATTTTTGCCCATGAATCTGTTTTTCTTTGACAAAAAAAAGTATGATATTACCTTTAAGTACAAGGTCAAATTTCAAATGCCATTGCACAGTAATGTATAATGTTTGTCAAATAATGGAAAGATTGAATTAAAATTGTGTTTGAAATTTAAATCTTGACTTGACTGAGAGGGAACTAGCAACGTGCGCAACTGGCCTCTCTCGGAATCTTTTTCTCGGAATATTCGAGATTTCGAATATAAAATCATTGTTTACGTACGCCGCGCACTAATTTGCTCATGATTTGTTTTAAGGCGTTGTTTCTGAAATGAGATTTACGGCTCTGCCTGAAATTACACTCTGCTGGCGCCCGTTGTTAATTTTTAAGCCCCCCATGGCCTAGCGCATGGGCCGATTTCACAAAGCAAGATGATGGATCCCGTCACAGAGGGCGCTGTTGTAACAGTAATCATAGGGCCTTTACAAAATAAGGCTTGAGGCTAGTAGGCTTGGGATTTATTTTGCTACTGTCATTTTGTGTCCTAAATGAAATAAAGGGCTTGAGATACATGGCGAAGCTGGAGCCTTTCTTCGGATTCGTCATGTGGCCCAATCCATTCATTTCATTTTGTGGGCTTCAAATGGCGGTAGCGAAATAAGTACCAAGCCTAGCCTCAAGCCAGGTTTTTAGCGGGAGTCCCTTTTAATTTATACTGACGGTAAATCTCAGAGCCGCAATTTACGGCTCTGAGTAATCCAGCACGCCTTTCGATATGTACATCCTGTCGATATGTACGTACATATACATTGTATAATAATATTCACTATTCAATGTATTCCAGTGTTGTATCAGAGTCAACAACCTCGGCCTCGGCTGCTCGTGAGAAACTCAGCCTTGGCCTCCCCCTCCCCCTCGGAGACCCATGGCTCGATCTGCCCGAGTCCGACTCCATCCGAGTCCGGCATGCATAATAATACAATAAATCAAAATCACACAATTTCTTCCCTTTTTTCAAAGTTTTTATTACTGGTATAAAGGTTAATCTATACCCCTCCCACCTTCCCTCTAAAAAAAATGAATGTATCCGGGGGACCTTTAAAGGTAAGTCCCTGGTTTGGTAGGGGGGTATTCAATCTCCCACAGCCTCCCCGGTTCCTCGCATAGGACACCAAATCACCAATCATCCCCCCAATCATGAAAAGAAATCGACACCAGTGCTCAGAACAAAACAAAAATCGTTGTTCTTTTTCAGTTTAGGTCTGGTCGTGTCCAGAAGGAGTAGTTTGGAACTCGAACGTGCCAGTAGCTCCAATAAGTCAATTCAGTCAGACCAATTTATGGTGAATTTCTCCGTGCCCAGAGTCAGCAGCAAGGAAGTGCCGAAACAATTACATGGAAAGATTATAATTTTTAACATGTTTGGCTTGCTTTCCTTTGTGCTGGCGCTGCTGTCAGATTTCCATGGCAACTGCATGGGTGAACTAGATACTACAGGGCACGGAATATTAAAAGAGAGGGTACTATTATAGGCCCTGTTTCTGCTGACAGAAACGGCAATTGTCACGCCCTAATTGCCGTGGCGGCCGCGAGATGTAAGTGGCGGTACAAATTACAATGAAATACATCGCACTGGTCAAGTGGCACGAATAGGGCTTCATAATATGATGCATCGTTAAAGGTAGTATGATACTTTGGTAGCATACCGTAGCATACCGCTTGTATTGTTGACATCGTGATCGATGTGGTCGCGCCCATTATACATGTGAGTAAAATAACGTCTGTTGCGTTGAGTTGCTGATGTATAGATCGAGACACTAAAAGGCCGACTATTAATAAGTTTTCACCATTTTATGCATTTTTCAAGGGGGGCACTAGCAATTGTGGGGGGGGGGGGGGTGTACTGCAATATATATTATATTTTGTTTCACCAACCCAAATCTCAAATGGGGGGGGGGGGCACGCAGGGGGGTGGCACGAGGTTTTCCAGGGGGGCACCTGCCCCCCCCCCCTCCCCCCCC